>OVAY01001041.1:0-34480 GCA_900406395.1 Kernera saxatilis
TCGTCTCCGCCCGCCGTCTCCGTCGTCTCCGCCCGCCGTCTCCGTCGTCTCTGTCCGCCGTCTCTGTCTGTCGTCGTCTCCATAGGCTACACGGCCTTGATCTTGCGAGTCTGTGAATCGAACTGCGAAATCGAATCTATGATCTTGTGAACGAAGCCACGGAGGATATGACACGAGATCTGACTAATTAAAAGGATCAGTGGAGAATGATCAGAAACGAGAAAGTAGAAGAAGGTGCCATGGGAACAATCAAAGATAATTAAAAAGTTGTAAACATGAGAGTACCGAGAAAGAAAAAAAAGAAGAAAAAATTGTTTGTAATATGAGTTAGGGATAAACAAATCTTTTACATATAACAAAGTGTGTCAAGTTTTGGAAGTGTGTTTTAGTGTAATAAAATTATGTAAAAGTGTGTTTCCCTATAAATATCTCGATATTTTATTTCATTCGTGTGACTAGAGAGTTGTTATGATTTTTTTCTTATTCGAAGAAAATAAATAAAAAGGACTCGAGGAGCGAATTAGAATTTGGGACACTGGAGACAAATGGTGATGGAGCAGGCAACCTATTCTCCTGCATTTTTTATTTTATTTTCTAATGGACTCCATCCGCAATTTCCTATCAATAATTTTTTATCACAAGGAAAATGTAAACTATAGACTTGTTTTATTTTAATTTGAAGCTTTCAATCATACGTACACTTAAAAAAACTATAATGAAAAAGCTATATATAGAAAACGGTTTGAATGTTTTATCCGAAGAATCCTCTGTTTGAGATACTACGTTTTGATTTTTTTGAAAATTAGTGTGTTGTGGATCGACATCTCCATCATTGATATATTGTGAGTTGGTACAGGCATCGTGGCCTTGTGGGGATGGGTCCATTTCATTTTCAACTATGTATGGCAATACAATATTTTGCAAAGTGTTGAGATATAAATTAGAATGCAGATGTACAAAGAAATTCTTCTTATTTTCTTAGCATCAATAACACTTTTTTATTGGGAGATTGACTAGATCGATCGGGATTAGCCGGACCAACTATTTATAAAGTGAAGCCTATGAATACTGAACCCGTGAATATTTTTATAAGAATCTTATTGTGATAAGGATTCAATGATTCGGATATCTACATAAAGATTTTGATAAATTCTGGTTGGTTAGGACAAGTCTAATAGATCATTGGTTTATATAAATATATCTTTGTATTACGAGATGAGAGTCTAATAAGTATTTTAAAATCAACATTTCATCAGTTTATTATGGTATCAGAACCAAACTTTGTTAACAAAGTGACGTTAGCCTCCTCGTTGTCTCCTTCAAGATCGGTGTCACCGATGGTCATTATCTCCATGATCTCTTTCGGGAATAAGGTCACAAGACATCCTCCAATATGCGCAAATTTATATTTATGTGTATTCGAAACTCAAAATAGCGGATGTCGTCTTTCTATTATGAGCTGAAAGCGTTGATTTGAGATATAGAGTGTGTTCTTTGACAAATTCTAACCTGCATCAATTTTGAAATGGATCGTATTTGTATAGCCTAATCTAAACGACTAACTATCTATTCTCGATGATTGGCTAAGCTTGTCTACTAACAATTAACAGTATGAATTTATATCCAAACGAAGTTTATTTCTCTCTCTCTTAAATTCCTAAATTATGTAATTTACAAGCTGAATTGTTAACACGTTGTGGATTTGCGTTTCTCATTTGTAAGCGGTTTTGGTAAGAAGTATCTAGAAGAAACTCATAAATGCGATGGCGAGCGGTTCCGTATCGTGTGTGCATGCATGAGCCGTTAGCGAGCCAAAGGCCCAGCTGGATGCCATTTCGTAATAACCGTAATTATGCAGGGGTAATTCTGTCAACAATACTTCCTTCTTTATATAGATACAGCTCGCTTCACAAAGATGAACCGAAGAAAGAAAAAAAAAGTGAAACGGAAATTTTGGTTTTTCGTTCTCTCAGATTCGAAAACAAGGAGAAGAAATGGCGGCAGAAGAGGGGCAAGTGATCGGTTGCCACACGAACGATGTGTGGACAGTGCAACTCGAAAAAGCCAAAGAATCCAACAAGCTGGTGACGATTCTCCCCTTTGTTGTATGCAATCCTGTGTGTTTGTTTCTTCTGTATGATTTGGGAATTAGGTTTTCGTTTTTTTTCATGCGTGCGATTGGTTGATTAGGTTTTCTGTTCATGGTGTCGAAGAAAACGTGAGATTTTACGACGTTTTGTTGATTTCGGTTAACATAATGTGGAATAACGGATTGTTTGAGGGAGATCACAACAGAGATCGATAGATCTACGATGGAAAACGATACATCAGTGTAAACTCATCGTTTTTTGATGGGTGAAATCTCTTTCTCTGTTTAGAGAGGGTCGTCCTTCTTCTTCGTTGGCTTGGATGTGTGACTATTGATTTCAATAAAACTCTATTGGATATTTGATTGTGTGTTTTCCCTGGTCGAACGACGATCTAATCTTTTCATTGATTCATTTTTGTGTCATTTCTCCTGTTCTTCGCTTCATTATTGCAGATCAGAGTCAACCTTATGTTAAAATGCAATTTGGATTTCTTAGATTATTTAGTCTTCCGATGGTATTATAATATTGTCA
This sequence comes from Kernera saxatilis, assembly GCA_900406395.1. NCBI lineage: Eukaryota > Viridiplantae > Streptophyta > Magnoliopsida > Brassicales > Brassicaceae > Kernera > Kernera saxatilis. The sequence goes on from OVAY01001041.1 coordinate 2,622, forward strand.
TTATTTTCAGATTGTGATAGATTTCACTGCTTCATGGTGTCCACCATGCCGCATGATCGCTCCAATTTTCGCGGATTTGGCCAAGAAGTTCATGTCGAGTACAATTTTCTTCAAGGTGGATGTTGATGAACTTCAGGTGAACACAAACAGCACACTTTCTTTGCATATCTTCCCACTCTTAGGCTCTAAAAGTATGCATCAATGCTTACATAAGAGTGATATAGTATAATACTTGTGTTTCTTTTTGACAGAGTGTTGCTAAAGAGTTTGGTGTGGAGGCAATGCCGACCTTTGTGTTCATCAAAGGTGGCAATGTTGTGGATAAGCTCGTTGGTGCAAAGAAGGAAGATCTTCAGGCGACAATAGTGAAGCATACGGGTGTTGCTACTGCTTAGATCGGGTTTAAGGCATAATAATAGGGTCCGATTTGTTTTCTTGAACTTCGCTAATCGTAATGGGGATATTGTAGTTGGAGATGAATAATATAAGTTAGGTGAGTCTGCACCATGCTATAACATAAAACCATGCTTTTTTTTATTATTATTTGGTCATTGGCTTTTACTTATATGATCTGTTGATCGTCTACCTCCATAGACCACAAATTCTGTCGAATTTTTCAAATCAGCCAAAAGATTCCTGTGAATGGTTCTCTCAGCTGAAATTGGATTAATTAATTTTGTGCGAGCCCTCATTTACCACGTGTCTGAATTTTATTGGAAGTTGAAATTCTTATCGCGAAACGTTTCGTATTTTTTCGCCAAAGGATTCCTCCACTTATCGAGGTTCTGTGTCCATCTTCCTTATCTTCTTCTTCGCCGTGCATACTGTGTAATCTCTGTAAACTCTCGTTGGAGATTCTGCAAAACGAAAGAGGAAACGGAGAAAGAAGAAGAATCCTCGTACAAGTTTTAACAGTATTGTAGATAATGGAGAAGCTCTTCATACCATCATTCCCCAAAACTTGTTTGAATTATCAGATTCCAGCAAAAATGGAGAATTCGCCTGAAGTTCATCCAAAATCCAGAAAGAAAAATCTTTCGTTCATCAAGAAGAAAGAACCCATTATCATTCCCGACGAACAATTGGACTACTTGTGTAGAAATGGTAGTCTGCTCGAAGCTGAGAAAGCTCTGGACTCGATGTTTCAACAAGGAACCAAGGTGAAACGAAGCACTTACCTCAACTTGTTGGAATCGTGCATTGATTCTGGTTCTATCCATTTGGGTCGTATCCTTCATGCTCGGTTTGGTCTGTTTCCCGAACCGGACGTCTTTGTGGAGACTAAGCTGTTGAGCATGTATGCTAAATGCGGGTGCCTAGTTGATGCCCGTAAGGTGTTTGATTCAATGCGTGAGAGAAACCTGTACACATGGTCTGCCATGATTGGTGCTTACTCGAGGGAACATCGGTGGAAAGAAGTCGCTAAGCTCTTTCGTTTGATGATGGAAGACGGAGTTTTACCTGATGATTTCTTGTTTCCCAAGATATTACAGGGATGCGCGAATTGTGGAGATGTTGAGACTGGGAAGTTGATTCATTCGGTAGTCATAAAACTTGGGATGACTTCATGTCTTCGTGTTAGCAACTCGATTTTAGCTGTGTATGCGAAATGTGGTGAATTGGTTTTGGCTACGAAGTTTTTTAGACGCATGGAAGAGAGGGATGTTGTTGCTTGGAACTCAGTACTGTTAGCTTACTGCCAAGACGGTAAACATGAAGAAGCTGTAGGATTGGTCGAAGAGATGGAAAAAGAAGGAATTTCCCCAGGGTTAGTTACTTGGAACATATTGATTGGGGGTTATAACCAGCTAGGAAAATGTGATGCTGCAATGGATTTGATGCAGAAGATGGAGAGTTTTGGTATAACCGCAGACGTGTTTACGTGGACAGCCATGATTTCGGGCTTGATTCATAATGGGAAAAGATATCAGGCGTTAGATATGTTTAGGAAGATGTTTTTAGCGGGTGTAGTGCCGAATGGAGTCACTATTATGAGTGCTGTGTCTGCTTGTTCGTGTTTAAAAGTTCTGAACCTGGGGTCAGAAGTTCACTCTATTGCTGTGAAGATGGGTTTTATGGATGATGTGCTTGTGGGAAATTCGTTGGTTGATATGTATTCGAAGTGTGGGAAACTGGAAGATGCAAGAAAAGTTTTTGATTCGGTAAAGAATAAAGATGTATATACTTGGAACTCAATGATAACAGGGTATTGCCAAGGAGAATACTCTGGGAAGGCTTATGAATTGTTTACAAGGATGCAGGATTCAAATGTAAAACCAAATATTATCACATGGAACACGATGATCTCAGGATATATTAAGAATGGAGACGAGGGTGAGGCTATGGATCTATTTCAGAGGATGGAAAAAGATGGGAAAGTTCAGCGGAATACTGCATCATGGAACCTAATTATTGCGGGTTACATACAAAATGGAAAAAAAGACGAGGCCTTAGAACTTTTTCGGAAAATGCAGTTTTCTCGCTTCACGCCAAATTCAGTTACCATTCTAAGTCTCTTACCTGCTTGTGCTAATCTTCTCGGGACCAAAATGGTAAGAGAGATACACAGTTGTGTACTGCGGAGAAACCTAGATGCTGTTCATGCTGTTAAAAACGCTTTGACAGATACTTATGCTAAGTCAGGGGATATAGGATATGCAAGAACCATATTCAAGGGTATGGAAACGAAAGACATCATAACTTGGAACTCGCTGATTGGAGGTTATGTTTTACATGGTAGCTATGGTCCAGCTCTTTATCTTTTTGATCAAATGAAGACACAGGGGATTAAGCCAAATAGGGGAACTCTTTCGAGTATTATCCTTGCCCATGGTCTAATGGGAAATGTAGATGAAGGAAAGAAAGTCTTCTCCAGCATAGCGAATGATTACCATATTATTCCTGCTCTGGAACATTGTTCTGCTACGATATCTTTGTACGGACGATCCAACAGACTTGAAGAAGCTTTGCAGTTTATCCAGGAGATGAATATTCAATCAGAGCTACCAGTCTGGGAAAGCTTCTTAACTGGCTGCAGGATTCATGGTGATATTGACTTGGCAATCCATGCAGCAGAGCACTTGTTCTCCTTGGAACCTGAAAACCCGATCACTGAAAATGTGGTCTCGCAGATCTATGCATTAGGTGCAAAACTTGGGAGATCTTTGGAAGGAAAGAAGCCGAGGAAAGAGAACTTGCTGAAGAAACCTCTGGGGCAGAGCTGGATTGAAGTCGGGAATTTAATTTACACATTCACGACAGGTGATCAGTCGAAACTATGTACTGATGTGCTGTATCCCTGGGTGGAAAAATTGTGTAGGCTGGATGATAGAAGTGACCAATATAATGGAGAAATTTTGATAGAGGAAGAAGGAAGGGAAGAAACTTGTGGAATCCACAGCGAAAAGTTTGCCATGGCTTTTGGTCTAATTTCGTCATCGCGTGCACATAAGACGATAAGGATCTTGAAAAATCTTAGGATGTGCCGAGATTGCCACAATTCTGCAAAGTACATCTCTAAGAGATATGGCTGTGACATATTGTTGGAGGACACAAGATGCTTGCACCACTTTAATAATGGAGATTGTTCCTGTAAAGATTATTGGTAGAGTGATTAACCAACCACTAAGGTACCGACTCAACTTGATTCGAGCAGTCATTTTAACCACATAATGTATCATTCTCAGATTTTTCGGCAGTTTATCAAGAGATTATTGAGTTAACAACAAGGCTTCAGTAAATTTAGTTGAACTTTGAAAGCTCCTATAACTCCAATGGTACCTTAAAATCTATTTTCTTTTACTAATATGGGCACCAGCTAGGGAACTTTATCAATTTAGGAAAGGTTCAATAGTGCGTGTTTTTGTTATCTTGGGAAATATGATTCTTTGAAGAATATGATTCCGTTTTCCTTCCATGACTTCCCTTGTTAGTGGAAACCAGAATGAGTTGCTTGTGATAACGTGTATTCTGCAACTTGATTCGATATATTCCAGAAAATTCTCAACCACTAACGTAACCTTTTAACCATCATAAATTCCCATCAAATGTCTAAGCTATGTGTTGCAGTAGTCAGCTATCTCTTTACTCGAGCTTCCCATTCTTGCTTTGAGTCTTTAGAGATCATCTTAATCTGAAAAATGGTAGTGGCAACATCTTTTGTTAACTTCATTCTTCAGTTTTTTCTATATTGAAATTTCCACCCCGAAAACATGATATTCGACTTATGATAATGTGAGACTAACTTGAAGTCATGCTGCAGAGTGTTGAAGGCAAGCCTGCATCAGCTGGCCCATGGGGAGGCCAAAATGGTCATGCCTGGGATGATGGAAAGTACACTACAGTAAGGCAAATAATTATAGCCCATAATTCTGGTATCGACTCCATCCAAGTTGAGTATGACAGGAATGGTAGCTCGGTTTGGTCTGAAAAACGTGGAGGAAAGGGAGGCAAGAAGTTTGATAAGGTATGATTAAGACTCTTTTTCCTATAAATAGTCTTAGTTTTCAGAAATTGATCACCGTTCTCTTTTTGTTTAGGTCAAACTTGATTACCCACACGAGTATCTGACTACAGTACATGGAACCTATGGTAGCTTTGACGTCTGGGGAAATCTATGTGTCCGATCGCTTACTTTCGAGAGTAACCGCAGAAAATATGGACCATTTGGTGTTGAGTCAGGTACATATTTCTCATTGCCAAAATCAGAGTCAAAGATCGTTGGGTTCCATGGGAAAGCTGATTGGTATTTGGATGCTATTGGTGTTCACCTTCAACAAATTCCTAAAGAGAATAATCCCTCATCGAAAATTGTTATGCATTCACATCAAAATGTCCATCATGGTGATAAGAAACTCGAGTACTCAGTGATTCAAGGAAGTGTAGGCCAAAACTTTGATATAGTTGTTGCACTCGAACAGAAAGATTCACCTTTGCCTTCTTTTGAATCCCGAGATTACGCAGGTGCTGAGATCACCAAACATAAGGTGATTTCAAGACTTTTGTTTTATACTTTCAGGTCTTACGAATTTTTACCGGGTTTTTTTACCAATATACATCGAATTCGTTTTTACCAGTTGGTGACAGATACTGAGAAGTCGCAGCCAAAAGCTGAAGGTCGAGCGAAAACATATGGACCATGGGGTGGAACCGGTGGTATCATGTTTGATGATGGGATTTATACCGGTATTAGACAAATCAATTTGTCACGGAATGTTGGGATTGTGTCGATGAAGATCTGTTACGATTTTAGAGGACAAGCTGTGTGGGGAAGCAAGCATGGTGGCATGGGAGGATTCAAACATGATAAGGTGAGTGAATTTGAACCTTTTTGTTTAAGCTAAATGACACTTCATATATCACAGTCTCTGTTTTTGGTTTGAATATAATTTGCAGATTGTATTTGATTACCCATCAGAGGTTTTAACACATGTAATGGGAACATATGGACCATTGATGTACATGGGACCTAATGTGATAAAGTCACTGACTTTCCACACTAACAGAGGAAAGCATGGACCTTTTGGAGATGAACAAGGACCTTCTTTTGCCCATAAAATCGACGAGGGAAAAGTTGTTGGATTCCTTGGAAGAGAGGGTTTGTTTCTTGATGCCATTGGTGTTCATGTTATGGAATGCAAGATAAGCTCCCTTAAGCCATCTCCTTACAATGCAATTGTTCCTCATAATAACTCTGGCATTGCGGAAATCGAAAATTCCCCATGGGCTAATAAGCTAGTCCTTGCAGCAAACGGCCATGGCGAAGAGGTAACTGTAAATGTAAACCATCACCATAGTATTTCAGTTTGAAAAAATGTAAAACTTTAGCCAAATTAAGACCTGTTCGGTTTTTTAACGGGTTTCTTTTTTTCAGTTTGGGTCGTTCTGTCTGGATTGACAACCCTGATAGCAGTTTACTTGTTGGATTCAAATAATTTTCACAGGTTGAGCGTGGAGTCATCAAAGAACCAACACCGAGCGGGCCTGGGCCGTGGGGAGGCGACGGAGGCAAACCGTGGGACGATGGAGTATTTTCAGGGATCAAGCAGATATTTGTAACAAGAGGGAATGATGCTATCTCTTCAATACAAGTTGAGTACGATAGAAATGGACAATCTGTTTGGTCCGTTAAACATGGTGGTGGTAACAATGGAGTCGCCACACACAGGGTAAACACACGATCCATTCTTCTTTCACATAAATACAGTCTTTTTGTTGTTGTTTTGATGCATCACAACCATTTCTAAATGCCTTGGCCTCAAATCGCTCTTTGCAGATTAAACTTGAGTACCCAAACGAAATTCTCTCCTGCATTTCGGGGTATTACGGACCTCTAAACAATTCAGACAAATCTTATGTTGTCAAGTCTTTGAGTTTCTTCACGAGCCGGGGCAAGTACGGTCCGTACGGTGAAGAAACCGGGACGTTTTTCACTTCGACTACAACACAAGGAAAAGTGTTGGGGTTACATGGAAGGAGTAGCTCTTACTTGGACGCCATTGGAGTTCATATGCAGCATTGGCTTGGCAACGATAACAATAAGTCTTACTACAGCAGGACTTGTTACAAGCTCTTCTGAAAATCTTCTCTACACAATACAAGAAAACATCTGATCTCATATGGACCGACGCTGTTAAAAATCTTTTTTCCAGTCAATTTTGTTTCTATAAACAGAATAAATAAGAAAAGCTAGAGAAACATGAAGCCAGTGTACAATAAAATGAAGCAAGATTGGCATATCCTTGCTAAATTATGTTTAATGATCTGATTTTGTTGTCCGTGAGTGAATTTTCGCGTGATGCAACACTTCTCTGAGCACAGAAGCTATTCGATGAGACATATGATGTTCCAAAAACATCTCTTTTACTCTTTCATACCCTTTCTTCCCCATTTTCATCCTCATGTCCACGTTCGTCGCCAGCTTCACAATGTTTTTGGCAAGAGGTAACACGCCATCTTTACCGGTGTTGTGTAATAGACCGGTTGTTCTGTTCACTACAATCTCCATTGTTCCTCCTGCTGCAGTACCAAGTACAGGAAGCTTGAAGGCCATTGCTTCGATTGTTATTCTCCCGAAGCATTCTCCTCTGGCTTGGGAATTTTGGACAAGAACGTCAACGGCTGCTAGATATGGTGCTACTTTCATTGTTTTGTTGACAAAGTGGACAATTTTCAGAAGTTTCTTCTCATGGACAAAGTTGCGTAGCTCTGTCTCGAATTTTGTCTGTGCGCTCATGTCGCTTCCTACTACCACTGCATGCATTGTTGGTACCTCAAGTTTTTTAGTCTCTTTGATTATTTTAAGACTTTCATGGAAGGCTCGGAGGAATAGGTCTTGGCCCTTTCCTCGAGATACACCTGGAATAAAAGAAAGTACCAGTCAAAACGCAAATTAAGAAATTTTTTTGTCGTTTGAAGATTATGGTTCTTGAAGAGACTTGAGTAACAGAAAGAAAGTAAGAGAGGCTTTACTATTGATAATGCCAAATAGTATGTCTTCATTCCGCACTCCAAGAGATTCTCGAACTTGCTCACGCAGAACTCTCTTGGCGAAACTATCTTCAGCTACTTCCATCAACTCCTTGCTATTTCCTAGGTGCACGACATAAGTTTTAGGCATTTTAATCCTGTGTTACAACAGTTAAGAGTACACATTAATGTCAAAACCGAGATAAGACAAAATCAGCTGAGCGCAAACTGAAATGTCGCAAGACTCTACATAGTTGACTGTAAAAGGAATAAGAAGAAGTACAAAGAGAGGAAACAGACCCTAAGCGATCATGAGTTCTGTTTTTCCAGTACTCAGCTGTTGCGTGCGAATCAATCATGGCGCCTGCAACAAAAGGGAGGTGCTTGACTAAATCTGGTTTGAAATAGTGACCTCTCATCTCATGAATCCACCAGAGGATTTTGGGAAGAACTTTAGGAACATTGTACTTGAGAACAGCATCAAGCCATTTCCCAGCAACAGCAGTATTTAGAACAACCAAATCAGCCTTAAGAGCTGTATCTATGGCTTTCTGACTCTTTGCTGAGATGACCTGAAGGATTCAAAAGATTGATCACTACAAATTATGATAAGAACAAAAGAAAAATTATGGAGGTCACTGTAAATTTGTAGGAGCTAATCTTAACCTGCGCTCTTCGATCCAACATCTTGTGTTCCAAAACCTTGAACACTTCATCTTCTTCAACTGGTTTCTGATTCGTGATCCAAACAACTTCAGCACCAACTCCTCTCAACAAAAACGCCAATTCCATTAACAGCAAAGGTCCACCTAAATCACACGCACTAACTTCATCACTTCAAAACCCAAAGTGAGTTCGCCCCGAGAACCAGATAAAGTAAGATCGAAAATATAACCTGAGAGAGAGAGTTCGTGTGATACAAGCAGAACGAGCTTCGATTTCATGAAACCGAGAGGATTAGGCCGTCCCGAAACCGACCGGATCTTGACGTCACTGCTCTCTTCCTTCTCCACCACGAATCGGCCACAGTTCTTTCCACTAACAGTGCAGGAATCAAATGCAGATCTCACGAGAATCATTCCCACTGTTGATACAGATAAAACCAACAGAATCATCAGAGGCCATCTCTTCTTCTGCACTGTTACCCACACACTCGTCGACGGCTTGCCCATTGATCTCTCTCCAGCTAGAACCACATCCTAGGGTTTCCACAGTCACGATCGATCTCCGCAATTCCAAGGATCTCTCCTCTCCGAAGTTGGTAGGAAGAAAGATGGATCACTGTCAGAGGAGCTTCGTTTTGGAAATCGCCAATCAGTGGACTCTTTACAGAACTTTGAAATTCACGCCGTTTCAGTGTCAAGAATGAAAGTGCTTGCCGTTTCCCTTAGCGGTCCCTTTTTAGCCCACGAACCGACACATTTCTCTCGTTCAGATATATGATGGGCCTAAAATGCCTATTCTTTTGGGCATCTCTAATAGGCCTATTTGAACAAAACTAAACTCATCGATTAAATAATATATATATGGGAAAACATCCCAAAATACCATATTTTTAACTTTTTTAACATAACATCATTAATTATTTTCATAAATTATACCATTAGTTTTTTTTTTCTAAAATACCACAAAACCAAAAAAGAAAATTTAAGGGTTTAGAATTTTTTTTTTTTTTGTTTGGATTTAGTATTTTGGGGTTTAAGATTTACTTTTTTAAGGTTTAGTTTAAGTTTTGTAGTACTTTTAAAAATTAAAACTAACAGTGATATTTAATAAAAAACTTAAAAATATGTCATTTTTGAAAATTACCTTTATAATTAGGATATCCCATGTGATTAATATATTTAACAATTGGCAAGAAGAGTTAGACCATCTCCAATGGTTGCCTCTATATTTTACTCTAAATATCGAGTTTTCTAAAAATAGAGAAGGGGTTTACTCCAATGGTTACCTCTATTTTTTACTCTAAAATGAATATTCTAAGTATATTATATTTTACTATTTTATTATTAATTTCAAACATAACCCTTAACTTTTTAAACTTACAAATTTTACGCACTTATTATATTTTCAACAAATATTCTGAAAATTATAATATTATTTAATAAAACATAATACACCATATAAATTAAAAAAAAAGATGACTAAAACATTTTTATTTAAACATTATTATTAGTGTATTTCTCCCACAAATGATCAACTAATGCGTTTCGAAGTGAGAAATGAGCTTCTTTGTCTTTGATTTGTCTATATCGAGCAAGACATTCTTGAAATCGAGTATTTTCATATTCCGCTATTTCGATCTCCGGAGGTGGAGCTTCTCTCCCAACTTCTATTGGCGCATCGAGATCACGCTCATCCTCGATTATCATGTTATGTAAAATTATACATGTAGTCATCATGTTATGTTTTTTTTAATGGCAAGTTTATTTATATTTTTTATATTTATAATTTCCGGCATAAGTTATGTATTTTTAATTTAGTATTTGTTATCTTATTGTATTTTCTAATTTAATATATGTTATTGTTGTATTTTATAATTTGAAATTAATTTAATAACTATGTTTTTAATATAAATTTATGTAAGCATAAATTTTAATTATATATGCATAAAGTTTTGTTATATAATTTTGTTTAGGTATAAAATGATAAGATATTAAAAAAAAAGTTTATTTTGTAAATAAAAAAATTCACCTATAAAAATAGAGTACTATTAGAGATGATTTTACTATAAATATAGAGTTTGAAGAAAGAAATAGAATACGGAAATGCTCTTACACTTTAACTTTTTCATCCAAAGTCCAAACCAAAGGTCTTCGTTTCTTACTCAGACCATTTCCTCATTTAGCAGCATCGATTCATCGTCATCTTAAATTATTATAGTTTTATTTTAAAAAACTAATCATAACTATAATACGTTATCACAAAATCGTAAGCATAACATTTAAAAATAATTAACAATCTAAAATTTCATTACATTTAATCCATCTCTCACCAGCTAACTGCCTATATTTGTTTTTAATAAACCAACATCCACGTGAAAAAAAAAGGTCAAAGTAATCATCTCTCCAAGACTCAAACTTATGAATAATTTTCCAACACAATGGTTCTTCCCAAACGATTTTGTGTCGGCTGCTCGACAAAAAAATATATTACGTATTCTGCATTACGGAATATGCAAATATAAAAAATATTATAGATCGAAAATATACATGTATAACTAGCTACAAGGTTTATAACTAAAAAAGATTAAAAAGACAAGAACTTAGAAAAAATTGGGTATAACAGAACTAGAAGAGTAAGGAGGGACTCACCAACTGGTTGTTAAGTCATTTAATCCCTCAATTAAGCAATTGAACAGACACACACCCACCTTTGTTTTATCTTCTTCCTTAAACCAGCTTCTTAGGGGCACTTTTGTAATCTTTTGTTTCTACGTACAATGACGTTTCTACGTTTTATTTGATGGAGTTTAATTTCCGCTACCAAACCCGTTACATATATCCATTTTTTTTTTTTGTTATTGAAGAAGGCCTAAAAAATAGTATGTAATTTAATTAAATAGTACTCGAAAGCTGAATATCAACTTTAGCATTCATGAAAGCAAGGAACTACTAACAAATATTTAAAATAAAAACATTTTAGATCTTGGAATCCAAATCCAGACTATAGACGATGTGGCAGGTAATCATTTCAATAATTCGGAGCCTCACATACAAAAATCAGAAAACTCGTTAAATTTTTGCACGATGAGGGTTGATTTCGTAAACCAAGGTTCTGTACGCATTAGATATTATAGTAATTAGTTGTATTCCGTTATTTTTGAATATATATACTACTAAAATTCTCATATATTAACGCTAATATATTTCTTTCGAGTTCTGCCTTCGACTTTTTTTTTTCTCTTCTTTTTGGAATTAGTTAACATAAAAATACGGAAAAGTTGTACTATGAGTCAAGTCAATAACAACACAACATCATTCAATTATTTTATAATCGGTAAAATTTTCATTTTTTGTGTGGAATCGTTAACTCTATGTTAAAGTCGTCGTAAGAAAATATTATCCGTATACTCAGAAAACGAAAGAAAAAAATTGGTGATTTTTATGCTCTCACGTGTTTATCTAGGAATGGCTGGCACACTAAAATTAATTTGATTTATTTATACTCGAAGCATAAGATACAGAAGCTTCTGCCGGGAAAAGATTAAAAATTATAGGTAGCGGTTGTCAAATTTTTTTCCGGTAGTGCATGATTATATTATTGTTGAATATTGCATAATAATAATATTAAAAGTTTTAATTTTAAAAAATTGGGTTGGTGTCTAATGTCCCAATGATAAGATGAGTTGGTTTTGTTCTTGTGGAGTGAAAAAATTTGTGTATTTTAGAATTTCCAATTATTAAATCGTCTCTCTCTCTCTCTCTGTCGGGATTGGGTCTCAAATCTTTTTGTCTTCGACTGTTCGAAACTCTTCTCTTTTGTGTTTCCTGATTCAGCCACATCCACACACACAATACAATCTCTCTTTTTCTAGGGTTTTTAAAGTTGATTTTTCCCCTCAGGTAATTTATCTTTAAACTTTTTTTAATCCAACTTCTTGGTTCTTGATTCTTGATTCTGTATGATTGATCTGCACGGTGTTTCTTGTTTTTTTTTACTCACAACCTTTTTGTAAATTCTACTACGGAGATGAAATCATCAAAAACACTTTACTTCTTTATGTAATTATTGATATCTTCTCTGCTTTTGAGTCACTGTGTTGAGCTCCACAACTTCTTTTACTCTGCATTTTTCTTTTCATCTTCGAATTAGGGTTTCCTTTATTTCCAATTCAATCTCGATAGATCGGGTTTACTATTATTCCTCTTCGATTATACAATTTCATGAATTGAGTTTCTTCAGTTCTTGACGAAAAACATTTGCTTTATCAAGAATTTGACTTTGATCCTCGGAAAATTTGGTCCGACGAATTTTCCTTTCTGTTTGTTGCTTTCGAAACTGTTGACGATAAAAAGTGTTTGGTATGAATGATTACGATGTTTTAACCTCTTTCAGATTTCTCCAAAATCTTTTTAAAAATTCCACCTTACACGACTCTTCCTCTTATTTTGCAGGATCTCATTTTCCGACCAAATTCATCGACTTAAGACCACGAAAATCCTGCAATTCACTAAAAAAGCTGTTAATAAACGAAAAGCATGGCGGTTTATTACCCGAGTAATGTCGGTTGTTACCAGCAAGAACCAATCTATCTCAACCATCAGCAACAAGAACAAGCTTCTTCTTCCTCCGCCGCAGCATCATTCGCCGGCGTCGGCGGCGACAACGTTCGAAACGAGATGGTTTTCATTCCACCCACCACCGGAGACGTCGTAACGGGTCTTCAAAATCTCAACGGAGACGTTACAAGAAACGGTGCCGTTTCGAGCAGCGATCTAAGCTTTCGCGATGGTCAAGGACTGTCTCTGAGTCTAGGCACTCATATCTCTGTTCCTTCGTTTCAGTATCATCAATATCAATTGGGTTTTACGCAAAATTCTTCGATGTCAGTCAAGGAAACGCCACCGTATAACGTGGATGAGATCAGTGTGAAGAGCAAAGAGATGTTGTTGTTGGGTCAATCTGATCCTTCCTCGGGTTATGCTGGTAATGGCGGAATCGGATTCTACAACAGTTATCGGTATAACGAAACATCAGGAGGTTTTATGAGCAGCGTTTTGCGTTCACGGTACCTTAAACCGGCTCAGAATTTGCTCGATGAAGTGGTTAGTGTCAAGAAAGAACTAAACCAGATGAGGAAGAAGAAGAAAGGCGAAGACTTTAACAATGGTTCTAAGGAGACAGAAGGAGGAGGAGGCGGTGGCGAGTTATCTAGTGATTCGAATGGGAAATCAATAGAGATATCTACAATTGAACGTCAAGAGCTTCAGAACAAGAAGAACAAGCTTTTGACAATGGTTGATGAGGTAGTTATTTAACTAACTTACATCTCTTTAAACTAGTTCTTTAATTGACTATTGTTCTTGGTGAAAGAAGCTATGCATAATCCGGTTTTTCGGTTTATGAAATATAGAAACCAAAATCAGTTTCTTCCCTAACCGCGACACCTCTCTTCTGAAGAATTCCGTCTAAGTTTCGTTCCCAATTTAGACATGGATTCGGTTAGCGAAATATATTTCTTAATTTAGAGGGGATTCTCAAAGAACTTGAAAGTTTTAATCGGTTTATATTCCGGTTCAGTTTTGTTTACACTTTGCCTAGTTTTCCGATTGGTTATTTCAATTCGATTTTGGATTGGTCCGGATTGAGGGAGTTTATGACCATGCTTTGCTTGTTGTGGATGTGTTAATGATTGCAGGTAGATAAAAGATATAACCAATATTACCATCAAATGGAAGCATTAGCTTCATCATTTGAGATAGTAGCAGGACTTGGATCATCCAAGCCTTACACATCAGTCGCTCTCAACAGAATCTCTTGCCATTTCCGCTCTCTTCGTGACACGATTAAGGAACAAATTCAGATTATCAGAGAAAAACTTGGGGAGAAAGGAGGAGAGTCGTTGGATGAGCAACAAGGAGAGAGAATACCAAGATTGAGGTATTTAGATCAACGGTTGAGACAGCAAAGAGCTTTGCATCAACAGCTTGGAATGGTTCGACCCGCTTGGAGACCTCAAAGAGGTCTCCCTGAAAACTCTGTCTCTGCTCTTCGCGCTTGGCTCTTTGAACATTTCCTTCATCCGTATGTGTTTCTTCTCTCACAAGTCATTACCTTTTCAATTATCCCTTACAGAACATTTAAGAGACTTTATGTTTTCTTTTCTGGTTTTAATATGTAGATACCCGAAAGAATCTGAGAAAATCATGCTTTCGAAACAGACAGGACTGTCGAAAAACCAGGTAAGTAACCGAGCTTTTGTCCCCCCCCCTAAAGTTGCAATCTTTGTGTTTGAGTCACTCTGGTTCCTGCTCTGTAATTAGGTTGCTAATTGGTTCATAAACGCGAGAGTTCGTCTATGGAAACCGATGATCGAAGAGATGTATAAAGAAGAGTTTGGTGATGAGTCTGAATTACTAATTTCCAAGTCTTCTCAAGAACCCAACAGCACGAACCAGGAAGACTCCTCGTCGCAGCAGCAACCGGAAAACAACGACAACAATAACCTCACTTATTCATCTGCAGACACAACAAACATTGTCTTCTCATCAGAAGCTAAACCAGACCGTGTTTCAGGCAATGATGATGAGCCACAACAACAACAACAGATGAACCGGTCAGCGGATTACGATACTCTGATGAACTATCAAGGGTTTGGTCTGGATGATTACCGTTACATTGGCGGAAACAACCAGCAAGACAGCAGATTCTCCAATGCCCATCACTTACACGACTTTGTTGTTTGATATTATCGTTCTAAGAACAGAGGACATGATTCTTGAAGCGCAAGAAAATGTGCTTTTTGCATTTTTATAGTTAGGCATATAATACACCCATATCTGTGGCATATAAAAGTAGATGTGTAGGTTGCTTTTGTGTATAGTAACACTTGTAACGCCAAATATTGATATGTGTGTATAAGATTCAAGGTCGTATAAAGAATACTTGCAAGTGTGAACATCGTTTCATTTTAGATGAGAATAAAGTTAGATTTTTGATGTATGGAAGAAAATGTTTTATTCTGCTTGGAGGTTTCTGGTCTTGAAAATATGTTTCTGTATAATCTGGATCGACGATCTATTTCCTCCTCAGAACTATTATATAGCACCAAATTTATCCAAAGTTTAAACTTCATTTTAGATCCCCACGATTTGAAAATTGAAGTCTCATTTCCACCTGATTTAAAAGTTCGAATCCACTTTACCCACAAAATTAAAGTTCGAAATCTCATTACACACATACCACAATTAGGTTCGGTTTACTATTTACCAATAAAACATAAACCATCTAAAAACATAACTAAACCATAATTTAACCGTGTAAGACCCAATTAAAACCCAAATGCATCAATTAACCTAATCCGTCCCCAATTCCAATCCCAAAAAGGAAAACCCCTAAATCAAAAATCCCAAATTTTGCATAAACCCTAAAATTGGGAATTAAAAAATCCGTGATTAGCTGCCCAATCCGGGAAAACGAGTTCGGGAATTGTGAAGATAATTTCTGAGTATTCTCTATATCTAAATGACTCCATGGATGGTTTGGAAGGTTTGACTGGGATTGAAGATAATGATATCGCCATTAATGGGGATAAGAAAGTCTTGGGAACTCAATTACTTGCTCTGGTGTTTATAAGAAATCCACACTTTTTTCGCGAGACTTTTGTGGTCTGTTTCAGGATTCCTCTATATATATCACTGGATTGTAGAAACGGCATGCTGTTCCTAATTTTGGAAACAAAACGGCGCTCAAGCTCGGTTTTTTTACTGGGTCTGTGCTACTCAAAGTCTCAAACGGCACAGTTTCTTCGTGACTGCGAATCAGTGTCAAGTACGAAAGACCTCGGACTATCAGTCCTCCGGTTTCAATGGACGTTTTTCAGTTACCAAGGTTGTCGCCGGAGATTCCTTTCCGTTTTACTCCGACGCCACTGAAATTTCCAAATCTTCGTAGAATCAATTTTTTCCGGCCATTTTCAGCGATCAGCGATTCTCGATCCGGTGCACCTGATTCAGAAACCCGGAACCGGATGTTCATTCTCGGGATGGGATTCGTCGGAGGGTTTTTTGAGCAACATCTCAAAGAAGCAGACTGGTCTGATATCAATTTCTCTCCTTCTCTCTCTCACTATCTCTTGCCTCTCTTTCCTTTTTCTCCGAATTCTAATATTTCGTGGAAATGAGTTTGCGCCTCATAATCAATACGATCTTGCGGATTTTTGTCTTGGCTAGGCTCATATGATGATATCAAATCCGATAATTGTTGGGGAAGGAGATATTAACATTTCTAGGGGTTAATGGTGTGATGGTTTAGGGTGGTTTCAGGAACTTGCAGGAGTGATTCGAAGAAGAAAGAATGGGAGAAGAGAGGAATCGATCTTCAGCTATTTTCTGCAGATTCACCTGAGTAAGTGGTTTTTATCACCACTTCCACGATCATCTTCCCTAGTGATAATCTCTGAATCTGATTCTTAAACTCTTTTGTCTTCCTTCTTAATCAGATGGAGTGTGATAGAATCAGTGAAAGATTACACTCACCTGCTCATTTCCATCCCACCTTTAGCAGATATTGGTGATCCGGTTAGCTAAAATTTGCTTCTTCCCCAGATTTTATCGTATGTCATGTTTAATTATCTCTGAAAAAAACGTATCTTTCATCACTTCTAAAAGATGTTGCGGAATATAGAACTTGTCAGAGACGAGCTTTCGAGTGGAAATCTTCAATGGCTCTGTTATCTCTCATCAACAAGTATTTTCCCGTTTCCTTTCCTCATTACGACAATGCTTTTGCTTTCACCTTAGACTGGAACCTGCATTTTTCTTCTTCTTCTGGTCAATCTCTTTCCTGGTTTTAATTTGGTAAATGATGATGACATGATGTGTTATTATATGGATTCTCTTGCAGGTGTGTATGGAGACTATGGTGGTGCTTGGGTCAATGAGGAGTACGTTTTTATTTTTCCAAATTTCATCTCCTTTTGTCATAATAAGATGGTGACTCTAAGTTCGTTTCACTGCAGTCATCCCCCAAATCCCAAAACTCAGTCAGCCAAACTGAGGTTAGCTGCAGAGGAAAGATGGTTAAGCTTGGGTCGTGATCTTGGGATTTCGACTCAAGTCCTTCGACTTGGAGGTATCTATGGACCTGGTCGAAGGTTGTTCACAGCTTCTTCTTGTGCCTGTTATTGCCAAAAAGGCTTTAAAACTGATGCCGAAAAAGGAAAATTTCTTGCTGCAGTGCGATTGATACCTTGTTAAAGCGAGAGCATTTGTCTGAAGGTCAAAAGAGAAGAGCGTCCCGGAAATTCACATCGAGAGTCCATGTTGAAGATATATGCCAAGCTCTTCAAGCTGCCATTGTAAAGCCATCATCAGGGTATATATATGTATATGTGTATCCTTCTTCATATTTCAGTTTGTTAGATCAAATATGACCATTCTATCGAGGCTGATGTTACAACCGTTATTGCAGGGAGATCTACAACATAGTTGATGATGATCCAGCACCAAGAGAAGAGGTGTTTGAATATGCCTTGGAGTTGATTGAAAAACGTTGGGCAAGGAATATCGAAACAAAACCATTTCTGTATGAATCTCGGGAGGAGAGTTCATTGAGAGGCGAAAAACGAGTCCGTAACGAACAAATGAAGAATAAACTAGGAGTGAAATTGCTGTATCCTTCGTACAAGTCAGGATTGCAAAGCATAGTCGAGAAGATGGACTACCCTTTTTGAGCACCTGATCAGGGCACAATCGCTGGACAGAATTTATCGATACAAGGAAAAAAAATATCTAGCTTCAGTTGATAAATGATGTCATCGCTGATTTTGTTTGGCGTCGCTTAAATAAATTTGGTTCTACAAGAAATGTCTGGACAAAACAAACTCTTTTTCGATGTAGCATCCCTGGCTAAGGGTTTACTCCACTTGGAGCTGATGAAAACGAAGTGCCATTTCATAAAAGACTTAGCCGTGGAGCCTTTGGTACTCGAACTAGGATCAATCTTCACATCTTTTCCTATCTTCTGGAACACAAGATCCTCAGATTCACTTGTGAGCTGACAGGATATATGTTAGTATAACTAACTTGTAACAACAATTGGAAAAATGAAAATCACGTGCTCTTTTTTGTTTTTGTTTTTTCGGATCCGCGTGCTCTTTTGAATTTGTCGGTTTCATAAGTATTTAAATCATTTGTTAGAATTAATACGAGAAGCCGTGAACCACAGAATAAAAAAAGGATAAGAAAAATCCCCTATATAGTAACAACTCGAGGCTCGAGAGGTTCATCAATTCTATAAATCATTAGTCTTTTCACACTCTTTCTCCTAAAATTATACAAATGGCGGCGATGGAGGACAGTGAGACGTTTCTCTCGGCGGCAACTCCGGTGGCGTTTGAGAGAGGCAGCCTTCCGACAACCATGATAACGGCGGATCCGTCGGAAAACGATTCGACGGCGCCGCCGAAGCCGGTGCTAATCACCTACCCAACAGTCGCCGGAACTTATCCCGTGGTCTTATTCTTCCATGGATTTTATCTCCGCAACTACTTCTACTCTGATGTTCTTAACCACGTCGCTTCTCATGGCTACATCCTCGTGGCCCCACAGGTATGTATTTATAAGTTTAATTATATCAAAAATTTTGTGTAGAAAATTAACTGATTCTATTACCCTTTACAAATTATTGTTGTTATTAGAACTAATATAAAATAAATGTTTTTTTTATTATTTTCAATTCCTAATTAATAAGTTTTATATTTAAAAATATATTTGGAACTGATGAACCTACATGTCTACTGAAACTGATTGTTACGTGGATACATAAGCTAAATTGTATATTTGTAAAACATAAATGATATAATTAAATTATAAATAAAAGATAAGAGGAGGAATTTGATTTATATTATTTTTTCTTGTAATGACAGCTGTGCAAGATTTTGCCGCCGGGAGGACAAGTGGAAGTGGATAATGCTGGAAAAGTAATAAACTGGACATCGAAAAACCTCAAAGCTCACCTCCCAAGCTCGGTAAACGCTAACGGCAACACCGCACTCGTGGGCCATAGCCGCGGTGGGAAAACCGCGTTTGCGGTTGCGTTAGGCCATGCCGCAACATTAGACCCATCCTTCAAATTTTCAGCTCTAATAGGGATAGATCCAGTCGCAGGACTTAGCAAATGCATAAGAACCGATCCGGAAATCTTAACTTATAAACCGGAATCGTTCGAGCTGGACATACCGGTTGCAGTGGTGGGAACCGGACTCGGACCGAAGAGGAGCTCGGTGATGCCACCATGTGCACCAGCGGAAGTGAACCATGAGGAGTTTTATAAAGAGTGTAAAGCGACGAAGGGACATTTCGTGGCTGCGGATTACGGACATATGGATATGTTGGACGATGATTTACCCGGTTTTGTCGGGTTTATGGCGGGTTGTATGTGTAAGAACGGGAAAGGGAAAAAAAGTGATATGAGGAGATTTGTGGGTGGAATTGTGGTTGCGTTTCTCAAGTATAGTCTATGGGGTGACAAATCGGAGATTCGACGGATTGTGAAGGATCCTTCGGTTTCTCCGGCGAGGCTTGATCCTTCGCCGGAGCTGGAAGAGGCTTCTGATTACTTCGTATAGCTATATTTGTGGTTATATATGTACACGTATTATCAGAGAAGATTTAAGCTTTTAATAAACGTACGTATTGATGTTTATCTTCCAAAGTCCAGACTCCAAACTATAAGTTGAATTTATAATCCAAAACCAAAAATATCAAATAATTATAGTATGTGAAAAAAAAATTGGTTAGAATTGAATTTTTAGATCCCATTAGATATAATGCATGATCCATATGAAATCTTGGAAAAAAAGGTTATTGCAAAACGAGTATAAATTAAGCATTTAGGAAGAAAAAAAAATGATATAGAAAGAGCACACTTGGTATTAAAAAACAACTTGTGTAATGTCAAAAAAAAAAAAACTTGTGTAAAAAGTCCAAAAATCAAACTTTATAAAACAGATGGGGTATTATTTTGTATTTGTGTTCAGTGTTTTTAAATTAAATAATTGCTTGAGAGTTGACTGTGGCAAAAATCTAAATCATATGAATACGAAGATACGAATTAAGAAGAGATGAAAACGACAGATTTGGGAGACTCTCAACAAAGGTCCAACAAAACTATAATTCTGAATTGATCGTCTGAAACGAATCTTGAATAGAAGTGTTACAAAACGGAGACAGAAACACATTAAGTTTTTGTTTGTTTGTATTGTGGCGACAAAAGGGTCCTTATAGGTTGTCTGTATATGAACTATGAAGATGTGTGTGTGTGTGTGGTGATCATTTTACTCAGGAGTTTCACATGTGTTATAACCCACCAAATGAAGTAATCAAATTCAAAATATTACACCTATCTCCACGAATTCTTCTACGCTTATACGATCTAATATCTATGGTTCATAGTCACTATAAAACCGAATTGGTTGAACATAGTTTTTATGGTTCGCAATGGAGTAATTAACTAGTAACGAATACAAATGAATTATTCTCAACATATATATATGCCTCTCCATGTACCATTTTGATATAATTAACATATATAAATTAGACCGATCTATATGAAAATGGGCCTAGGCCCATCTTACTAAATTGTCTTCAAAGCTACAAAACAGTCTCCCACATCCCGCTAACGTGACTCACTATCCTGTCTGAGAGTACACCCACCCAAGCATCCTTCAACCTTATCCAATATCCATAATAACCATCCTGACACAAGCGCCTGACACGTGGCATCCATTTTAAGCTTAATTTATTCGGCGAGTCGACTGTTATTTGCTGACTTGTCAGTTTTCTACGAATTGACTCGTCACGTCATCACAGCTATACGCCTGAATTCTCTTTTTATCCTTTGCCACGACCATTTTCCGAACTCTCTAAAAGCAAATGCAAGAAATTGGTGAAAGGGTAAATTCGTCAATTGAATCAAACATTGGGTCGATAAAATTGACAGAGATTCTAGCTCTCTCTTATTTGCTCTTTGTTGATCTGTCTGTGCGGGATACTTGTTCTCGTCTTGATCTATCCAATCCAATCCAATTTTAAGGTAAAATCCCACTACCTCTGCTATTTCGATTATAGGTTATCGCACAGATTCAGCTACTAGATAATATCAAATTATAGTTTTCACTTCTTTTGATCGAGAGTATACCGATGGTTTTTTTTTTTTTTTGGTTGTGTCTGATCGTTTGTAGTGTATTTTTGAACTTAGTCAGATTAGTTGTTCTAGTTTTGTGTGGGATCAGTGATTTCTATATCGAATTGTGAACTCTCTTGCAAGTTAATCAGTAACTATTTCTGGAATTCGTTTGTGATTTTGGGAATCGAGTTAGGGTTTAGGGCCGTGGTAATGTTGGATACTAAAAGTTTCGTTTTTTTTCACTTGAATTTTCCTGGGTTCTGGATCAAAGGAGGAAAGATGAGGTCGCTTCAAGGACCGATTGTTTGCCCTAGTGTTCGTCACAGACAATTGGGTGTCTCTGCTTCACTTGTCAACTGCTCTGTTTCGAAACCTAGGCTTCTCAGAAACCAATTCTGGGGTAATCAGACCAGAAATGTCAAGTCCCAGGTTGCTACAGTTACTCTTCGGCTCCATCTTCGGAGGTGTAAGAGTATACAGTGCCTTTTCAGCTCGCATTCTGATGGTACCGGAAGCACCGCAGAGAATTTCAACGAGAACGACGAAGATTATGTCAACTCTAGTGTACTGGAAGCTGGTAATCCCGGTTAAATAGTAATCAAACCATGAGCTCTCTCTCTCTCTCTCTCTCTCTCTCTCTCTTCTTGTATGTTCATTCTAATCATCCATGTATTCTTGGTGTGTTATTTTTTTTATATAGTTGAGGTAAGAAGTGGATCAGATGGTTTCATGGTCAAAATGAGGGATGGGAGGCAACTTCGATGTGTCCACAACAATCCTCAGGGAGGTAATCTTCCAGATTATGCTCCACACTCAGCAATTGTGCTGAAAATGGAAGATGGAACTGGTCTTCTTCTTCCCATTATCGTCAGTATGTGATATCAAACTCATTCTTTCGTTTGCAAGCTTAATTTTGTGTTGAAATTTCCATTTTCCCGGTGTTGTGAATATCCTTTCTGGTTTTTTTTCATTGCAGTGGAGATGCCTAGTGTTTTACTTTTGGCAGCATTGACAAATGTTCAAATAGTAGGCTTCTATTGATTCTTGCGTTATGCTTCTGTTTGAATCAGTCAAGAGTTATGAAGAGAGGTTTATGGATTTTTGGTTACTGGTTGTGTAGGCAAGACCCACTATGTATCAAGTGGTGCAGGAGATGGTAGACAAAATGGGTTACGAGGTAAGCCGTACAGCCTTACGACCACTCTCTCGTCTATTTTCTGCTATTTTCCCTTTAGCAATACAAATTGTTATATGAGGAATGCTCCAAATTTTTTCTGCAGGTTAGGCTTGTTAGAGTTACCACAAGAGTTCACGAAGCATATTTCGCACAGTTATACCTTTCAAAGGTAGGCAACTTCTGGCCTAGAAATACATCTTCCATTCATTTTTTCCAAATGATGTCCTAAGTCTGCTCTTGACGGGATTGCAGGTGGGTAATAAATTGGATTGTGTCAGCTTCGATCTTCGTCCTTCGGATGCAATTAACATAGCTGTTCGATGCAAGGTATAGTTATATTACCATAACCATATACTCAATCGTTCCTTCTAAGGGGAACAATCACGCATAGGTCTCTCCATGAGATCATCTTGACACATATTCACTGTTGGAAAAATGGTGTCAATCCTCACTCTTTAGGTACCTATCCAAGTCAACAAGTACCTAGCTTATAGTGATGGAATGAGAGTCATCGAGTCCGGAAAGCTATCAAATCGAACGCTTGCTTCAGATGGTTTATTATTTACTGAACTAGACCGGTAATTCTATGACACTTGTGAAATTAGTCAATTAAGATCCTTTTCTTGTGAATTTGAAAATTACAAACTTAAAAACATTGATTTTCTTGTGTAGGCCAAATGGTCAGCCTTGTCTTGATACGAAAGAGTTCGATCTACTGAGCAACATGATGCAGGCTGTTGATGAAGAACGGTATGACGAAGCAGGTAAGCTTAGTCTTACACTTTCCCCATTTCAAGATCTCGTTTTTTCCTACTGAAACTTTATGAAATCAAGCGAACAAAACTTGCGCATTGAAAATAAAATCTTTTGACTATTTATGCGACTTTGGTATGAGCAAGTTTCTGGGATTTCATGTTCTTGGGTCAAAGTTCAAGATCAATATGTTGTTTGGTTTCCATGATTTTGCAGCTGAGTGGAGAGACAAGCTTGGCCAGTTTCAGGCAAAACGAAAATTAAGGAAGTATACATGACACTGTGACAGGTATGGTAAAAAGAAAAAGCTCATAAGGCTTATACGCAAGCCAAATTAGTAAATTTGCTGTGTGTTTTTCTTCAGGCAGCTCGCGGACAAGGTATGTATAGTATAATTTAAGTAAATAATAAAGAAGCCATTTGTAGAAGCTGTGGTGATAAAGTGGTGGAAGAAACGCTTGCAAAGACATCTCTATCGTATGATGTATAGATTGGAGAATACTTTTCTCTATCTACACTTGTGCACGTAGTAAATTCCAGAAAGAAAAAAAGAAAATGTATGTAGCGTGAAAAAAAAAAAAAAAAAAAAATGTATGTAGCGTGATCGTGAATCCGTGATGTGTACATATTTATTTACATTGATCTTCTGTAATATATCGATAAGTAAGCCTACTCTAATTAAAAAAAAAATATTTTAATGAATAAGTCTACTTGATTGACAAAAGATATTGATTTTCGTTTTTGTCATTTGTCCTTACCACGACACTCTACTGACCGGATTACCGGAAGTAGGGCCGCACGTATAATTCTTGTTTATGATCCTGTCAATTTTTATATCGAATAAATATAATTAAAAAAAACTAAAATTGAATACAAATACTATTATAATTTATAATTCAAAATGTAACTGATTCTGACAAAAAAAACTAAAAACACTCTTTCCAAAACTAATGGAACAAATGTCGGCTTCAGTTTGATAAAAAGAAAAATCTGAACCGAATTATGTAAGTGTGAGTCCAGAACTGGAAGCGAGTTCCCGCCAAGAGCTTTCACACGTGTCTTGTTGATGTTTGAAGGCAATAAATAATAATTAACCGCTTTTGAAAGAAAAAAATAAAAAGAAAATGGAAACGAAGAGGCAGACGAAAATAAAAGGGAGAATCTTCAAACATGTATTTATGCCGGGGATTTATTTTTGTCTTTCCGGCGGCCATGGAATTACTTCCTTACTTACATTTACTTCACATTAATCATAATAACTGCAAATATTAAATTCCTCAGTAACTTCTTCCTCTACCGTTTCTTTCAATCTCTCTCTCTCTCTTTCGGATTTTCCGATTTCTAAGGTTCGATTATTCAAGTCCGATCGATTCTCCTCATGTCGGGTCCTCTTGATCGGTTCACAAGACCCTGTAAGTCTTTTCTCATCAGGGTTTATCGTCACTAATGGGTTTTATTTTGTTTTGAGAGTGGAGATTACATCTGTTTTCTGATGGTGTTGACTATATTATTAATTTATTATGTTTTGTCTCTCAGGTTTCTCCAACAATGATGAGAGAAGAGAACGGAAGTCGGATTTCCAAGTTTCAGAGGATGAGAAGAAAACTAGGATTGGAATCTTCAAGAAGAAAGCATCCAAGGCTTCAAGCAAATTCAGACGTTCTCTGAGTAGGAGAAGGCATAGCAGTAGTAGAAGCATCGACAGGAATCTCTCTCTTACCTTCGAAGACATACATGATGCCGATGAATTGCGACTTGTCTCTCAATTCCGACAATCACTCATCTCTGATCATTTGCTCCCTCCAATGCTTGATGATTATCACATGATGTTGAGGTCATTTTCCTCTAATTTAATGTGGATTTTTTCATCACATTGCTCATTTGTGTTAAGTACTTTTCGGGTGAGAAGTGAGATGTGAGAACATCCTTTGTTCTTCTCTCTGTAGATTCCTGTATGCTAGGAAATTTGATCTTGGAAAAGCAAAGCTAATGTGGGCTAACATGATCCAATGGAGAAAGGATTTTGGTACAGACACGATTTTGGAGGTATAAACTTAGTTATTTTAACATTTGTGCCAACAGCTGGATTTTACGCGGGTTGTTGCTGAATGATTTCTTCACTCGCAGGACTTTGAGTTTCCTGAATTGGATCAAGTTCTCAGTTACTACCCTCAGGGATATCACGGTGTTGATAAGGAAGGAAGACCTGTTTACATCGAAAGATTGGGAAGAGTGGACCCAAGCAAACTCATGCAAGTCACGACATTGGAAAGATACCTGAGATATCATGTTAAAGAGTTTGAGAAAACTGTCACTGTCAAGTTCCCGGCTTGTTGCATCTCTGCTAAGCGACACATTGACTCCAGTACAACCATTCTCGACGTCCAAGGCGTGGTACATGTCTTTTTTTTTAAGCCAGATTTTTCTTGTGTAGCTATCTACTTTAGACTCTCTCTGTCGTCTAAATATGATTTCAGGGCTTGAAGAATTTTACTAAATCTGCGCGGGATCTTATAACCCAGCTGCAAAAGATTGATAATGATAACTACCCTGAGGTATTGTCGGCTGCCATTGATTTTTTAAAAGCAAAACCCTGTTTTTTGAGCAAAGTTTAATAACATGTGATATGACATATGTTCAGACACTTCACCGTATGTTCATCATCAATGCTGGCCCTGGTTTTAAGCTACTTTGGGGCACGGTGAAATCGTTTCTTGATCCAAAGACTGTCTCTAAGATAGAGGTAACTTAAAACCGTTGTTATCCACTTTTACAAATTTTTATTGTAGAAAACTTGATTGCATCGATGTGATCTTAATAGGTCCTGGGAAACAAGTACCAGACCAAGTTACTTGAGATGATTGATGCAAGGTAGGGACATTGGAGTCTTAAGTGTCTTGTTTTCTGAACGTATATCTCCAGAATATAATTAAACATCTGACAATATTTGGAACTTGTTCAGCCAGCTGCCAGATTTTCTCGGTGGTACTTGCACTTGTGCAGATCAGGGAGGTTGTATGAGATCTGATAAAGGGCCGTGGAAAGACCCTGAGATACTAAAGGTGGAGTGCTTGTATCTTGATATTACACATCTTGTTATTCGTTATGTTGATGTGTTAAAACAAAAAAAACAAAGGTATGTATATGTTCATCTAATGATTTTTTCAGCATTCATGCAGATGGGTCGCGGTGGTGGGACGTTCTGTAGGCATGCTTGTTGTGTCCTAAGCAGTGATTCCCAAATATCTTCATCTGATAAGCCAACTTATTCTGGGGTTAGGCTTTTTGGTACTTTTTTGTTTTTGGTGAAATTTTTATCAGACTGTAATAGTATCCTCTCTTGGCTCAGATGAAAGTTAGTGACACATCAACAGCAGAGTCAGGGTCTGAATTGGAAGAGATGGCTTCACCGAAAACAAATATGAGCAATCATGTACCTAACTTGACTCCTGTTTCTGAAAATGTAAGCGTTCTTAATTCTCATGTACAAAAGTGACACAAACAACGTCGAAGTTCTTAGTTCTTACCGGACTTGACATGCTCTTATGCTTCTTGTAGGTCAAGGCCAATGGTAAAATAAGTCCTACTGTTTTATCTGAGTATGAAGAGTGTATACCAATGGTGGACAAAGTTGTGGATGTTGCTTGGCAGCCCCGAGAGATTTCAAATGCTTCGGAAGGTAAGACTCGAAACCAATACTGTACTTTGATTTCTAGCGCAGGTGAAAAATGGGACATATAATGGAATGTGTTGCAGGTCTGCAATACACATCACGTTTGCGAAAAACAGGAATGATTAGTCATATCTGGAGGTGTCTAACTGCGTTCTTCGTAAACTTTTTCACACTCCTCGCGTCTCTGGCTCTGCCACAGACTAAAGAACACTCACAGTTGAATTCTTCAATCGCTAGAAATGAGCTGTGTGATGAACCGTTCGCTAGGGAATCTCGTCCTCCTTCACCTTCTCGTCCAAATGTCAGTGAAAGAGTTATCATTTCCTCTGTTGTAAGCAGACTAGGCGATCTTGAGAAACAGATAGAAACTCTTCACTTGAGGAAATCTGAGATGCCTCACGAGAAAGAGGAGTTGCTGAATGCTGCAGTTTATCGCGTGGATGCACTAGAAGCAGAGCTCATCACCACGAAAAAGGTATAAAAATATATGATCTGATTCTTAAATCCTGAGTGATGCTGATAATGAGTTATTATGAACTTTGTAATAACCGAATATCGGTCTTGAGCAGGCATTACACGAGGCTTTAATGAGGCAAGAAGAACTTTTGGGTTACATAGACCGGCAAGAGGAAGCTAAGTACCAGGTTAGCCTCCTTTTGCAGTTAACTTTGCTTCCATTCTATTTGGGTATCTATCTTTTGATGATTGAGAATATTATGCAGAAAAAGAAGTTCTGCTGGTGAAGAAAACTCAAGGTTGGTAGGTAATTAACAAAAATTGCTCGTTAAGCGATCTGATTATAGAGAATGGAACATTGACACAAATAGGTCTGAAAGCAAAGGTTTCAGTGGATTTTTATGTATATAAGATAAGAAAATTGTTGCAGTGAGAGTTCAATTTAATCTCTTCCTTGTTGAATCTGCTTGATACTATTGGAATTGTATGAATAATTGGTGTTTGTGACATTGGATTCTGTATTGGAGGTTCAAAAGTAAAAAAAAAAGAAAAAGAAGAATGAAACAAAAAAACCAATTCTGAGTTGTGACATGAATTGCATAATGTATGGTCTTTGCATGTTAGAAGAAAGGGGACTCATCGACCATCCACATGTTTATATGACCAAACAAAGGACTCGTCACAAGTTCCGGGTACAGTTTTGTTAACCTCTTTTACTTGTCATATGATACAATCTTCCCTAAAAATAAGGATTCATGCATTATAAACATAACAATCGTTTTCTTTTTGCTGTATGAGTTGCAATACATTGAATTAGGCTCAGCCAAACTCTAATAAAAATGTGAATCGAATCTTGAAATATTACAATATGATTTGACATAACAAGCGATTACTAAGTAGGTCATGATGAGTCTCCATCAAATTTAAGTAGATCTATACAAAAGTTTAAACCAAACTTAGCGAAAACGAAAGAGACTGCTTTTTTTCAACCACAATATATAAAATCAATAACTAAAAAAAAAAAAAAAAAGNAAAGTGATTTTTTGATGAGCGACGCCTACGCCTTGTATCCACAAAAACAAATAAATCAAGAGATATGTTTTGTCGTAGGCAAGTAGTTTGGTTCATGATTAAGAGATTTTGTACTACGAGGTTTAGAATTCATCCAAATTATACAAAATTTCAAACTGGTTGAATGCGTAAATGTTTTTGGAGAAAATAGATATAGGTTGGAACCTGTTCGACAAAGTAAAGACTAACTAACACCATGCGATAATCTCCAGCAAAGAAAATTATGAATCTTTAATTTCAATTTTGAAATATTATTAATTTCAGCATATAAACTTTTGAATCATTTTTTATATCAACTATACGTATGTAGTCATGAATATCCTGTCAAAATAAACTAGAGCATTGTGCTATACGTGTGTGGTAAATTATCACACCAGAAACATGTTTTGCCTTTTCTTTGATAGTTTTTTCTCGTCTGAACTTATCAAACAGGTAAGCAAACACGAGTTAGACTTGAGTCCTTTCTTTCTACGCCATCTATAATAACTTCAAAAGTTAAATACTTCGATTTATCATTAAGGAGCCATTAGTAATTGAGTTGAGATAATATACATTGTAAATGATTTTCTTAAAAAAAAATTGCTGTCTATTTCTAACATTGCTTTAAGAGAATAGAACAGATACAGGTTATAAAATATTATAAGGCATGATAATAAAGAAAATCAACAATTCATCAGAACTAAGAATTATATTTAGATTAAGTAACCTCATTTATATATAAAGAGAAAGAGGCTCATCGTCAGAACGTGTAGCAGAATGTTCACGTGAAATTACTACCTCATATGGCAATCTATTCGCGTTGGAAAATTACTTGGCAGCAAAGCCCACGTGGTTCACGACTATTCCTTTTTTTTCCCTTCATCTTAATCCTAGTATCTTTCATTTAAATAGTATAATAACGAAATTGAAAAAGTCATTACCTATGGAGACGGATAAGGAGTAGCTTGATATTTTGCTTGCAAGAAATAAAAACCTAATGTTCAAAAATAAAAACCTAATGTAGTCAATAGATAGAATATTCCTTTTGATTTCGATACTACTATATAAATTCGTTGTTAGATACCATTATACCAACACCTGAATACCATAGACCGTCTTTCTATTGTGGAACAGAAAAAAAAAACGTGACAAAATAATGTGGTTCTCTCACAAATTTTCTTCAGGAACAATTCTAATATAATTCGAAATAAGTTCCACGAATCATATGCCGTGGTCCAAGCGAGAAGAAGTCAAATTATACATATTTTTTTGATAATTCGGATCTTTATTCGGTCTATAGTTTCATTGGATTTGAGACCTTCATATGCCTAATTGATTGTTGAAAAATAAAATATGCCTAATTGATCTCATATTTTTCCAAGTATTGAGTTGGGTACGTATCTGTCTTGTGTTGATCACACGGGTTATTAAAAAAGTCGATCGATTCGCGAATGTGTTGACTTGACATTATTAAACGCTATAATTATATATCAAATAAATATGGGACCATATTGTGGCTCATACAAGACAACATACAAGTGACCTAATCTGTTTTTTTTTTTTTTTGCCTACCTTAAAAACTCGAAAAGACAAAACCAGTTTTACACAATATATGTTAGACACATCAGTTAGAATCGATCAATTGTAGTTGTAGCTTTTAGTTGTCTGTTTACGATTAGTCGAAAACCCAGACTCTGTTCTGATTTTTTTCTTAATAGGATTATGTTACTAAAAAAATATGAGTTTATATATAACAAGGCTTGTATTAGTGTTAACTACCTAATTAGAAGTTGACAGATGATTAATCCCTCATCAGTTAGAATCAATCAAGAAGTTTTAGTTTATAATTGTTTGCTTGTGGTTAGTCGAAATTATAAAACTTGTTTTGAAGTCCTAATAAATTCATGTTTCTAAAAAAAGCTTGAGTTATATATAACACGCCTTGTATTAATTAGTGTGTCAACTGTCAAAAATGATCCTAAAATGGAAGTTGAGTATTACCTACATAAATAGCCCTACCTACTATTAATCAATAATACATTAGCGTAATCACAATGTCCAGACCAAGTTTTTAAATTTTGTTGACCTAACAAAAAAAAAAACAAAAAATGTTTCCATATCCAAGAGATATATACCGAATAGAACACTGTTACATTATGTTTTGTGGAAACACCTTTTTTTGGTATATATTTTCACATAACAAAAAAGGTCTCATCTAATTCAAAATTTCTTAGCTTTTCAACATTTTTTTGTTTTTTTAAACATCGATCGTATAGGTGAAAATAGTCTTCTTTTCTTATAATTTTTCCACCTTGCGGTCGATACAAAATTATTGGATTTTACATTCGACTTTGGTTATTAGATTCGTATTCATATACCTATGGATTACCCTACAATTAATACTAAGGATCACAAACATAAAGAATAGATCCCTTAAATATTATCATCGATCAGTACCTGTAAGACTAAGAGAAGAACAAATACTAAGTGGACCCAACCTAAAGAGAGACCAATTTCCATGAGCCTTGCTGAGCCATTGGTTCTTGTTATTTGCTTTCCTTTATATACGGATTAGAAAATTTGTACGATCTTTTTTCTACGAAAGCCATATGAAATCAAATGTGGTTAATTATAAGAATCTATCTTCTACCTCAACTTACACGAGATTGACTATTAAGACTACTACTACTAATTAGATTTTCTCGTTTTATATAGTTATCTTTTTTTTGATAAGTGGGTTTCTCTAGCGCAGATTTAATTTCAAATCCACTAGAATTTACTCAATTGCTCCAACCGGTGGATACACAGTTTAATTTTATGATTTTGGATGAACTCTTAAAACAAAAGAAAAATAAAACGAATTAAGGTGAATATATTTTTGTGGTAGGATTTTCTTTTAATTAATTTTGTGAATGGATAATTACAGAACTTAAAAATATCATTATATAAATTTAAACCCCAAAATAATCCGATATAATTACCAATGAGAAATATTTTATTTTTATATGAAAATGAATAATAACACTATTGATTTTAAGTTACTTTGAACGGTTGTTAATATTAATGATACTTGTAATTAAAGACAGTATTATATATGGAGAGATAAACTCAAAGTACATAAGATGCATGTGGCTGTCATAGAACTGCTCTCTTACCACACTTTGCCTCTTTCCTTATATATACCGACCCAACATCACTTATTATCTTCATTAACCTTCTGCCTTAGAAATAGACATAGAGAGAGAGAGAGATGGAAGTAATGCGAATTCTTCACATGAACAAAGGAAACGGTGAAACAAGTTATGCCCAAAACTCCATTGTTCAGGTTGAATTTTTATTTCAATAACATATGCATAGTATTCTTGTGTACACACATATATATATATAGATATATATATATATATATATATATATATATATATATATATATAT
>OVAY01001042.1:0-37292 GCA_900406395.1 Kernera saxatilis
TACGTTCTCCCTTACCGGCGATTGAGTTTCCGGCGATCAATTGAGGTACGACTCGTTTGATTTTTTCAAATTTTAGCCATTCCGATGTGATCTCCAGAGGGCCATTAGGAAAGGAAAATGAACCGCAGCTATTTAACGAAATGAGTGAAATTGATTTGGTGAAATTAGGTCAGAGACGCTGCTGATGGCTCCTCTTACGCTCTCCGTTGATGTGAAGAGCTCTTCAGCGAGTGCTTCTGGTAAACTCGCTTTGTCTGTGTATTCTTGTTATACTGTCGTCAGTATTCTTGTGGATTTGTTAAGAAACGAAAAAAAGAGATGTTTTTCTTTTTGCGTTTATATATATACACACTCCATTGAAGGATAGAAATGTGTTGTTGGGTTTTTGTAGATTTTTCGAATAGGATAATGCAGAGTCCACAGCTCAAGACGAGCAAAGGCTTTGCATCTGTCAATACGCAAGAAGAAAAACCCTTTGATTTCTTCCGCACTCTCTTCGGTATGGAACAACTGTTTCGATTTCAGGACTTTTTATATCTATGTATACGCCTTCTACTTTCTTTTTTGGTTCATTTGCAATCATAATTTTATGAATTAATGGAAATATACCTATACAGTCTTTGTATCTGAAGAGTAATTATTTTTTATGCTCAAAGCTTAACACTTTCTTGAACCGGCAGCCTATAATGAGTCTTCTTTTCCTTTTGTTTGATGCAGAGGGATTTATAGCAGGAGGCACAGCTGGAGTTGTAGTTGAAACAGCTTTATACCCAATTGATACAATAAAGACTAGACTTCAGGCAAGTCAAGGAACTAAATTTTTTAATTTCTTTGTTAGACTTTGCTTTTAACTCTATGCAAATAGCTCATGTAGTCCTCTGGTCTAAACAAAAAGAAGTTGAACTTTAGTTCCTAAATTATTTTGATCTTATGATGATGTAGGCAGCTCGTGGAGGTGGGAAAATTGTTTTGAAGGGTCTTTATTCAGGATTAGCTGGAAATATCGCTGGTGTCTTACCGTAAGTGACTGTGAGCTCACAGAGCACATCGGTAGTTACTTTTTGTTGATTCAGAACCCAATTTCCACCGTCTCTCTGGGCCTACTTGACATTGGTGATGTCTGATGCAATTACCATAAATGATGATTGTCTGGTTTCTTGTTTAAGAGTGTCAATGGCCAGAAAACCCAAGAAAATAGATAGTATTGTCGAAATTATTTCCTTGTCCCTTTTCTGTTTCTCCTGTTTAATACTTGTTTGACCTTGGTTATTTTGACAATGTTTCTTGGTAGGGCTTCGGCTTTATTTGTTGGAGTTTACGAACCCACAAAGCAGAAACTGCTGAAGACATTTCCTGATCATTTAAGCGCAGTTGCTCACCTGGTGAGAGATTTTCTTCATCTTTAGTTTTGCCATTGAAAAAGTATTTGAGAGTGAAAAGGAACAATTTGTTGACCTCGTTTCAAATTCCACAGACGGCAGGGGCCATCGGTGGACTTGCTGCCTCTCTGATTCGAGTGCCTACAGAGGTAAAAACTCTCTCTTGAATTGAATATCACAATCCAGATCCTGTTCTACATAGTTTCCTTCAACCGAGATTTCAATTGTGTATTCTTTAGGTTGTGAAGCAAAGAATGCAGACTGGACAATTTACGTCAGCCCCCAACGCTGTTCGACTTATTGCATCAAAAGAAGGATTTAGGGGTCTCTATGCAGTTAGTAACACCTTTTTAAGCTCTTATTTCAATTTCTCTGCGCTTTTTGTTGAATTTTTGTGTGGTAACTTATTTCATTTTCCTCTAGGGATATCGATCCTTCCTATTACGAGATTTGCCCTTTGATGCTATTCAGTTCTGCATATATGAGCAGCTATGCTTGGGGTATAAAAGAGCAGTAAGCTTCTTGCCAAAATAATTGACATTTCTTATACCTCTACTTCATCCTTGGGTAGGGAATCTAAACACACATGCATTGTAACTTTGCTCAACTTTTTGGCAGGCGCGTAGAGAGCTTAATGATCCTGAGAACGCTCTAATCGGTGCATTTGCTGGTTGGTGACATACCTTGTATGCTTTAAATAGAAAAACTCTGGATCTATAAAATTTTGGTAGCTGTGGTGAATGTTACACAATCCATAATCTGGCCTGACAATGTGATTTAATTGACTGAACTGAAAGAAAACTCTGATCCACATTCACCTTAACATTACAAAGTACAATGGAGTTATTACATTGAAAACTAGTTAATCACAGTGTGTGTGTGAGTGTTGTAACTTGTTGATCGTTGCTTTGTACCGTCGTGGTATATGCAGGTGCTCTGACCGGAGCAGTCACCACTCCGCTTGATGTTATTAAGACAAGATTAATGGTTCAGGTAATAATGGTGTATCACACCATAAAAGTCTCCCTTTGTCTCTCCAAATTCCAATCATCTTATTATTCTTTCTTGATCTTCTCAGGGATCAGCCAAACAATATCAAGGAATCGTTGACTGTGTTCAAACAATTGTAAGAGAGGAAGGAGCTTCTGCTCTCCTAAAGGTACACACACACTACTTTAAAGTTTCAAGTAGAATTCTTCGGAATTATTCTAAGTTGACCAGCTTTAAGACTACAAAACTGCTTAATCCTTGCACGATGTTTTACTTGTAGGGTATTGGGCCAAGAGTGTTGTGGATAGGTATTGGAGGTTCAATATTCTTTGGTGTCCTCGAGAGCACAAAGAGAACACTTGCACAGAGACGCCCCAAGCCGGTTAAAGAATGAAAAGAGGAATAAGTGGCAGCAGCAGATTCTTGGAGACAAGAAAATGTTGAAAGGTGATAATGTTTCACATTCAACACCTTGTGAGTTCACTGGGAACAGAGTTTGTGAAGTACCTAATGATCAGTTCAACTTTCATAAAAAAAAAAGTTGCCACTTTCAGATATAAATTCATATAATATCTTGAAATTGGAAAATATTTGGGCTGTTTTTTCCGATAGTTTTTTCAGAAAGAAAGCAAATATACAAACAGAGCTTCGAAATTTATTCAACAATGCAATTCTATAAGAATTTATATCAAAGACAGTTGTTACACTGTACACATCTCTTTATCTCTCAGGACTGCCATTTAATTGCCGGAAAAAATGACGTAAAGAGAAAAAAAAAACAAAAAAAGACTAGAAAGAATTGTGATAGCCATCAACAAACACAAACACACAAAAAAACTCCTAACCCTACAAAAAGACTTGAGTTTGTGTCTCTTTCAAAACATCAAAAAAAAAAAAACATTTTCCAATTTCTCCGGCTAATTTACATCCCCATCGAGCTCTCACAACGATGAAGCAGAGAAAGATACTTAACATCGCATCCTTTGGGATCATCTCTGAGCTCACTCACTCACATGAGTGGTAAGTATCCTCCTCCATGTCCTTTTTTGAGTACAAGTGGTCCACCATTTTCCGGGACCTTATCCAACGCATCCATACACGCATCAACCATGTCTGAGAATCCCGTCGCTGTTGTAGCCAGCTGTAACCGTAACCTCAAGTCCCGTGTTCTCTTCAACAAACACCTGAATGATCTCCACATGTATTTGGCCCACTCAGCTGGTAACCCTCCTCCTGTGAGCCAGACTGAGAATTGAGACTGGTCGCCTCGAGCTGCCATTTCCGCTCTGTAGAATCTAGCCAGTTCCAGAAGCATTGAAGCCTGGAAGGGAAGCACCGCTACAAATTCAGCCACAAACTCTTCCGCTAGTTCAGGTTTGAGCATCAGATTCCAAAGCACAAGCGCCCATTCGCTTGGCTGATTAAGACCATAAGCTTCTGCTACAATCAGAGCCTCCTGGAAACGGGATTGATCAACAAGTGCTCTTCTGGCGTTTGTTTCGGATAAACAGAGCCACTTGGAATCTGGCATCCTTATTTGAAGGGAGACAAGGGAAGCCTGACCACAAGCCTTCCGTGCTTTGTTTCCAGCATCAATAGAAGTGTGAACTTCAGCAGCGTCAATGTAGTAGCGCATAGAATCAAGGAGATCTTCATTTTGATCCTTGTCATACCGTAGAAACCACTGCTGTGCAGCCTGATCTGCACGTGCCTCTAGCAAAGAAGCCGTTTCATGCTTCATGTCAAAGTGTTTATATACCTGAAAACAACGCATGTCTCATGAAAAAATGCCATAAACAGAATAATTTTTTTTTTTAAACTAGCCCACAATGTTGCTTCATGTGCGCAAGTAACAGAAGCGGTAAAAGCCAATCTATAGAAACACTAATGATAATGAATTGTGGTAAGCAGACAAAACATAATGAAATAAACTCTTTTACTTGGCTAATTCCAGCTTACTAAAGACGTACCATTGCGAATGCATCATGGTCATTTGGGTTAAAGAGATTCAACGAAGTCAGAACCGCCATCCGGAAACTTCTGACAGCCTGGGCAGTGCCAGTGTTTGCATCAGCAGCAGCAGAAAATTTTTGTAGTAAGAGATCGAGCTGCCCGTTTTCGATTAGAATATTGAGAATGAAATTAAGAGCGTGAAAGTTTCCGACTCCAGTTATTAGACGAGCCAGGCATGAGAAATCGCCCTCAGCAACATAAGCCTCAACCCTAGTGGCAGCAAGTGCCACAAGAACATCAACTCCATCAAGGCACGTGGATGACTTGTAGAAGTGATGAGATAGAATAAGTAGCTCAACCTGAAAAACAGCATTCCATTCAACCAAATCAGCATTTAAACTTATTCGCTCAACTTTTTCGAAATTCATGCAGCAATCAGACGATATTGTTAATAAGCTTTCACAAAATCACATACCTCACACGCGTGTGGTATTTCCTGCCCGGTAATCAAAAGACGCATTAATGAATGACCAATTTCTTGTTCAGATGGACAAAGCTCCGCCCACTTCAAAAAGTCTGAAAATCTCCACAGAAGTGGAGCAGGCCCTTCCTCCTTCTGAGAATCTATATATCCTCCACGATGAGCTGCCAGTAAACCCTGTCACATGGAAAACAGATTAGAGACAAAACAAAAAAGAACCCAGAAAAACCAGTCAGGAGGGAGAGAAAAGGTCACTACAGGAGGGTTTTACCAAGTAAATCAAAACAAAACCAAAAGAAAAATATTCAAGTCAAAATTCTAAAGTAATGATATATATATATGAATCGTGTCATATACACATACAAGATAACAAGA
Organism: Kernera saxatilis; assembly: GCA_900406395.1. Lineage (NCBI taxonomy): Eukaryota > Viridiplantae > Streptophyta > Magnoliopsida > Brassicales > Brassicaceae > Kernera > Kernera saxatilis. The sequence continues at coordinate 5,179 of OVAY01001042.1, forward strand.
TAGTTTAGCTAAGTTACCTTTAAAAAGGATTCTGCAAGTATCTGAGCGATACTAGCAGCGGGCATCGAATGTGTTTGGACAAGGAGACATGCTTCCTCAAAGGAATCTTGTGCTTTAAGAGAAAGTAGTCGTAACAACTCTATGGGCTGCTTTTGATATGCCTCGGTGAATGTAAGGCCCAGTATGTTAGCAGCTTTTATAACTGCGATGATTTTTCTTGCCAGCCCACTTCCACCACCTTCATTTAAAATGTTTGATAGACTCTCCAAAACCTAGAGCATCAGATGCCAATCAGTATTAAATCCAACAGAGAAATTATAAGAGCAAGATAGGGGAAATTGACAAGAAGGATAAGTGGTATTCGTTTGAATAAATATGTAATAGGCTTCACAGCAACAAATGAAAATTTAGGTGAGAAAGATATAGAGAGAACAACCTGCAGTGGTACAATCATAGGTTGGTCTATTTTGAGACTGTGTGATTGAATGACAGAACGAACTTCATCATCCAACATTGACACTGGTACTTGACTGCAAGGCGTAGAAAGCATTGCTAGCTTCATAACAGCATCCAATATTACCAGCTCAGAAGGTAGATTTCCTGGAGCAAGCTTAAGTTGGAGCTGCTTCGCAGCTGTTACTTGTCCAAACTCCAGCAAAGACAGAACAGCTCTTTCCAACTCCGCAGGTTCTATACTTTCTTCCCACTTTGATAAGGATATCTCCAAACCCGTGCTTTCCTCTTGAAGCTGGAACTCGCTTTTAATGTTTAGAAGAGATGAAGAATCTTCAAAATCAGTATTCCTATCTGAAGAATCCACAAAATGTCTTCTTTGTGGGACATTTCCTTTTGCTCTCCTCTTCGGCTTTGTGCTGGCACCAAATATTGAAGTGCTCGTGTCTTGGTTCTTTTGATGTGCTTGGCCAGGGGCCCTGGAGTCATGCTTTTCTCCAATTTTATTTTTTGTTGCAGAAGAAATATGGTTGTCCATCTTTGTTATGATACTTGCAGTTCGGTCTATAAGATTTGAACTATTTCCATTCGCCATGTCTTTTCCGGTACTACTCGGATTATATGCTCCTACAGTTTTCACATGTGCTTCTGCTTCTACAGCCAATAGCCACACTCTAGTCTCGATTTCTCGCAGAAGATGCAACGGATAAACCCTGATATTGGTAAAATCGAAGTCATAAATCCAGTAAAATGATTACATATTATGGTACAAGATCACTTACGGGTGCGACAAGGTTGTTAGCCCACTCAACCACTGAAGGGATAGCAATAACAGCTCATATATCTCTCTTGCAGGCAGATCTTTCTCCACCGCTTCTGCATGCCTAAGGAAAAATAAACCTGCCTGCAAAAGAATAAGCAACAGAATCACTTGTAAGAATATCAGGCTTCCACATATAAACTGTTTACAAGTGAGGCAATCAGAAAAGTGACCTGTAAAGCAGGGAAAGAGTATCTGATGAACAGAGTTTGGCAGTGACCCCATAATGCGATTCTCTCTTCTGGAACATCCCAAAGGAATTCTTTCCATTCTGCAACCATGGATTCTGCCTATATGTAAAGCATATACAACAAATGTCTATTAAGATTGCGCATTCAACAAATCGCTAAACATAATAAGAACCAGTGGCGTACAAACAAAGCTAGCCTGCAGCCCAATGAAACAGCTAATTTTCAAAGACAGAAAATGTAAACACAATATGGAGCCAAATCTTCCTGATGCGAAACCAAATTAAGGGAGCATTTCAACTCAATAAAGCTTCTGCAATCTGTATTGAGTGGGTAGAACCGTGCTGTGCAAGGGAAAATGCCTAGCTCCTTCTTGATATCACATTTCTTTCAAAGTATATTGAGATAAAGATCACATATTTCCTACACTACTGTAATCTGTGATTCATCCTAAAGTTGAAAGAACCTCTACAAAATCAATTCTCATGTGCGAGTGTATAACCACCATGCAGTGCAAGAGGAGTCGTTAGCTAGAGACAGAGAAAACAGCATGGAAAAATTACCCAGAAATAGCTAAACCGGTCAATAGTCCAAGACCATGATTTCTTATAAGTTGCTAGACCTCCAGAATCCAAATGACCCCGAAACTTTCTGGCAGATCAAGTTAAGATAGGAGCTAAGAAGTTTTGTTACCTGCGTTTCAGTAACATGATGAACAGAGGATGTCCACGTGGCACCACTGGTTTCAAGTTGCTTGGCCCAGTTTCGTGCTTGCTCCCACTGCCTGTTCTTTTCCAAAGCTGTCAGAAGAGCGCCATCATCAAGAGCCCCACTTCCTAAGTCAAGATCATTCTCCCACCGGAGTGATGGCTCAGCCAAATTAACTTTCCAATAAAGACGCCGATAATATGTTGCCGCAGATCCCCCATCACCAAAATCAGTTGCAGCAAGAAGTTGCAGTAAGCATCTTTTCTCATATGGAGACGGACAAGTTGACAAAACAGCATCAGCAGCTTTAACAGCTGTTTTACTAATCCAAGATGCCCCAAAATTGACTTCTTTGGCTGTATTTGACTGAAAATGCATTGATTCGTCTTTAACTCTAGCCCAAAAAGAACCCAGATGTGCTGAAGCTTCAGACAGACGCATTTGAGAAAATGCCTGCAGAAATAAAATAAAGACAGGTCAAAATCCTAGGAAGAGGCAGAAGAAACTAAGCATTTTACAAAAACCGGCAGTAAAAAGCCAAAGCATTTTACAAATTCTCGGTACATATCTTCTTTTCACTGCTCACATCCAATTGATAAGTTTTGCAAATTTTCATCATCAGTTTACTCTCACAGAAAAATAGAAAAAAAAAAAAAAAAAAAACGGATGAATTCATGGGGAAAAAAAANAAAAAAAAACGGATGAATTCATGGTGAACAAAAACAGCATCAGACCCATGAATGGATATTATGTAGAAGTCATTGTAAACAAACAACCAAGGGCCTCAAAAAAACAGCGAGAGCTAATAGTGGGTCAAAATGTACGACAAACCTGAAGAGCACGTACAAATGGCAGTAGAGAGCAGGAAGGGACGAACAATTCAAAAGCTTTTAGCAGAGGAAGAAACAAGCGTTGTTCACAAAGCACTGCGACCATTTTTGATAGAGACGTATGCTCATCAGACGAATCATTAGTAACACTGGTATCTTCAGCCTTTTCATCTTCTGCAGCTTCTGTTCTGTGAGAGCAAAATGTTTTACCAGCCGAGGTGTTTAAAATATTAGCTGAAGCCAATGAATCCACAAATGTATGTGCAATAAGTCGTCTACGTTTAGGGTTCCTCCTATTGTAATGAAACTGGACACCTCTAGCATCCGTTGGCAAGGAATTTGTAGATACAACGGCTGCTGCGATATTTTCTGCTATTTTAGTGGTTATATCGTTCACCTTGATAGATGACGTTTCCCTGAAAAGAACGATCTTTGTTAGAGCCAAGACAAAAAATAATGCATCTTTTATTCCAGAAAACGTAAAAAAAGTTTGGAACGCTATTGTTATAGACTTCAACTGCATTAAGGTAGTAAATAACTACTATAAATAAAGTAATTAAGAACCAAAAATAGAAGATGACTTCCGAGACAACCAACCCAATTGAATTTTGACATCAAAATTTCGTCAGACCTGGCTGCGGTAATTTCCAACCAAATTGTTAGGCATGATATAGGAGCAACATCCGGAAAGCATGATGCTATGAGAGCCAAAATAGACCACGATAACTCCTTAGCTTTCGATAAAAGGTAGCCTCCAGGATTCTTTAGCTTTTCAGAGTAAGCCAAAACGCGAAAGAGTTCAGCAGAGACATAAGATCCATCCTCTGAAAAGGAACATGTAAAACCTCTGCTTGTGTCATCTGAGTACGATATGCTAGCTTTCTTATTTGAGTTGGCATATCTCAAAACGGTCAGTATGTGAGCTTTTAAACGTTGATCACCAAACTCCTTCGATGCCTGACAGATGAAAATGTGCCATATAATTGTAACAAAAAGCTTGTAACATAGCTCATTATGTTACTGTTTGTGATTTCTGAAAACAGTGAAAGGGTGAGAGACATACCACATTGAGCACCGTATCAAATAGGTATCCTCCAAGCTGCGCTTCAGATAAGAATCCAACCTGATATTAACATACATCAGGTCAAAGAATAGCTCAAGTGTAAGAAAAGAAAATGTAAGAAGAATTATCATGAACCGTACCCAATCATTGTCTCTTGCTAGCATGGCAAGGTATTTGGTGCTCAGAGGAATATTATGCATCTGACAGAAAAGAGTAACTAAACTCCAATGCAAGCTAGCAGATGTTTGCTGAGACCGCAGTTCAGACCCATCACCATCACCTGTTAACAGCCAGTATCCACTTGTTTTTCTGTCTACTCCAATATCAGGAAGACTAGCTTGTTCCAGATGATGAAGAACAAGCATCAGCGGAAGACAGGGTTGGCTACCAGAAATACTGTTTGGAGTATGTTTTTGCTTAGAGACACTTGAAATATCGGGATAAGCATATTCGTTAGCTAGGGCCCTAGCTAGTGACCCCATTAGATCACCTTCACTAGATACCGTATGAAACATAGAACCCTTAAGCGATTTTTGTTGTGCCATATCCGCATTATCATTTGATTCATAAAAGGATGATATTCTTCGTAATGATGCCACGTCTATCCGAAGCATGCTGGCAGATAAACCACAAAGCTCAAGAAGGAAAGCACACGAAGCCACCAACACAGAATCCCCAAAGTGGGTGATAGCAAGTGGTATGACCTGGAGAGCAAAAGAAAACAGTCATGCAGATATAAATAGACAGCAGTTGGAGAAAAGAAAAACAATAAAGCGTTGCAGATAGAATAAAAATTAAGCTAGTAATGGTAAGGCAACCAGCACGTACAGATGAAAGAAGTGACTCATCAGTCTGCGTCAGAGGTGCAAGAAGCATTGGGACATCTGACTGCATATTTCTTTGTCCATGTATCGAAGAGCCAGATTGATCTTCGAGTTTTAGCTTTTCAACTCTATGTTCCAGGAAAGCATTAAAAGCTGCAAGTGGCCGTCCACGATGCAGGAAGTGCTCAAGTCCAAGCTCGGTTCCCTAGTTTCAATTCAACTTAAACATAAGTAACTATTATATAAACTCTATCAGTCAGTATATATACAAAGCTCAGTGACCTGTTGCACGAGCTTGAGATGACAACCTTTCATCAAGATAATTTCGAAAAATGAGACATTGACATGACAGTAAATCGATAGGAAATTATATAACAACTGAAACATTTAAAGCATCCGCATAGGTAGCATCATTAACAGGTTAGAGAAATGGGAATATTATAGTGCCACCTCAGTTTTTGTGTTATGAAGTTCCTCTTCGATGTGCTTCTGGATGATTGCTTCCCAAGATATGGCATTTATCTCAGTCGGATCGTCCACATTTATAAAGAACTCAACACCTCTGTGCAGTAGATATTCCCCTGTGGGATATCCTGAGAAAGACAGCCATCCAAGAGGTCCCTATAGAGAAAACGCTCTGGTATAAGAAACTGCGCAAAAACAATTTAAGCAAAACATGTGTGCTCGAGAATTCAATTGAACAGATAAATTTCTACTACTGATAACGAGTAGGTGTGTAACTTTATAAGTAGCCGCTTATAAGCAAAACCTATATGTGCTAGTGAATCTTAGTAGGTGTGTTAACTTGATGTGTTTTTCTTCCTGCCTAAATCTTAGTGGTCACTTCCCCCTAATGTTTGAATCTGTCTGCAGCAGTTCCTCACAACCATCCCACAATTTCATAGAACTTCTTCAGTTTATTATATCACCGATTACAGTGCAAGTATTGAGTTCAACTATATCCCTCAATTCCAGAAAGTTGAAAGAGTGTTGTACAACTCAGAAGAGCACATACGAGATACAAATCAGAAATGGTTACCTGGATATAAAGCTGAATTAATCTACGAACCGCCTTAGGAAACCAACAAGGCAACATCTGCAGGAGTGAGGTATCACGTGCAGCTGAGAAGAATACACTGTCACGCCAATTCAGATACTCTGACAAGACTGATAAATCATAGAGTCAGTGAGAGTATGAAATCAATATCATTACACAAAAAAAAAGTGTGGTGGATCAGGCTTTACCATTCTTAGCCTTGGTCCGCAAAAGGTTGCCAGAAATATCTTCTCCAAAACAAGCAGTAACAAGCTTACTCCACAATGTAGGGAATCTCTGAAGAAATGATCTCAAATTCTCCAATGTGCACTGCGCAGAAGAGTTACTGTGCCTGTTCACATTACCAGTACTCAAGGATTTTTGAATTGGCACCGGAGCACACATCATAGTTGCTAAAGCTGCCATTTCTCCTGCCCCTTCAGCAATGTCATCGACAGTACAAACAATTTCATCAATCTCTGGAACACTAAGTTCACCATTTGGTGCCGCACCACGTGACATAATTGAGCGTGCATTTGAAAATGAAGCATCATACTCCCGGCCCTTGATCCTGGAGAGCAGCAACCATTTTGCCCAGTGAGAATCACCCTGAATACATTAGACAGATTCTTGGCGTTCTCAGTAAAAAGTGATTTTTCGAAAGACAAACCAAAAGGCGTAGCAAGAACAGACATATTAACACAAATATTTGATGGACGTGGAAAGCACTTACAACAGCTTCCTGCAGTGAACTAAGGGAATCATTATCTAGGACCAATTCGTGATGATCAAGGTACAGATCCAGAAGGTTTGGCATATTATATTGTGTGCAATAATGTATGAATAGCTTGTGTACAGCATTCAGGGTATCAACATTTGCTCCTCTCTCCTTTCTGGACAAACAAAGATCTAGGGATGGCCTACAAGATTCCTCCTTAAATAAAATTTCGCAATTACCAAGGATGACACCTGCCCGAGCCAGAATATATACTACATCTAGAGCGTTCTCCCAATATTCTTTTAAAAATATAAGTTTTCTTGCAAGTTCCTGCTCCATAAGTGTTGTTAGCCACAAGGAGCACCGGATATCTGGTAACCTAAATATCTTGATATAAGGAACATCCATAAGTACAGCATCCACTTCTTCGATGGAGCATATATACTCGCTACGGGAAGAAACTGAATAATTTACGCCAGAAGAGTGCTTTGGACCATCCAAAGCAATTTGCAAACTTCCATCATATAAAAGATCCTCAGGAATGAGATCCAACAGCTTAAGGACTTCATCCCAATCATTGTGACACATATAATACTCCAGCTGGGAATCCCATGGAACATGAACACCCATGACTAAAGGCTGATCCAAGACTATCTGCACAAAAGTTCAACAAGTAATATTACTAAAACTAAAAAATGCAGACATTATTTGAAACACAATGTTGATATGCTAAGTCTTTAACCCTTCATTCAAATGTATTATTGTTACTCTCACAATTGAAATCTAGTGACGACTTTCAATTTCAAGGGTATTTGTAGGAATAATAGATTGCAGTAGCAGCCATTTAATGCTCTACAATGTGCTAATTCAAGTAAGAAGATATGAAATGCAACCCCAACTAAATGAGCATCACTAGATAATATCTAGTGGAGAGAGCAATCACTATTTACAGATCTACAATTTTCATCCACACTATTTGTTAAGAGGAAAAGATAAGCAGCGGGTAGCTAATCGAGAAGCACGCACAGATGGCTTATTGTCTGCATTTGTCCCATTCTTTATGAAACAAGGAAACAACTGGAAAAAATACTGTGAAGAACCAGTGTAAGACTACAAACACTGTTAAGCTATGCACTTATGCAGATCAACAGATAATCCAACTGCTCCAATTTCAAGCTAAATATGCAGAGTAGGTTAAAATCAATTTGAACTTCCCAAGGACCTGGAGGTACTAACATTCTGGAATGGTGCAATTAGATAAATAATCAGACTTCTAAAGAGTAACGAGAAAAAGAATGACTATATCCAACTTCTTACATGATCAAATGTTCTCTGATCCCAAGCATTTGACCACACCGCTGCTGCAGCCCAGTAGCCAGCAATTGCATCGGTTTTATCAGGCGCATGCTCAGATGCACTCTCATTGATTTTTGTCCAAGAACCTAGAACAACACCATCGACCTCACCACACTCAATCTCGAGATGCTGGAACAAAGAAGACCCCCTAAGGTGCAAGCTAATTTTACTGGAGTCAAAAGGTATTGCAGCTTTCAGGAGTTCCTCTCGACGAGTAAGATATGTTTCCCAAAAGTGGCTGCTAGGATAAAGCCTCTTTTTTGTCACAATGTCAAGCAAGGAAGGAGTTGAAATGAAGTCAGCATCATACAGAACCAAGATACCCTTGTAACAAGTAATGATTAGAAAATGTTATACCTCGATAAGAGATATCCTCTCCAGTACATTGTCTTCGTATGGTCTTAAAAAACCATGTTTTCTCATTTCCTCAGCAATTTGATATCGAAGAGATCTCCTCACTGTGCCAAATACCAACTGATTGAGACACGCTTCTACATCCTCTCCGAGCCTTTGCAGAGTTGCAATGGCAACCCCAGGTTCACCCTACACATCAAGAATGCCAAGTGCTAGACATCATACATGTACACTACCCTGTCTAAGCAAGTATATTCAGGCTTACCTTCAAAAATAGGTCATAAGCAATAGCTCTTCCGATATCACGAACTTCAGTAAATGTATCATGATGCTCTCCGTTTTCAACCGAGTCTTTAGAATGTTGAAGATGCAATTGAAGAACAGCTAAGGGGAGTCGACCGGAGAGCAAAGCATCCTTCACCACGGTTTTCAAATCCAAATTATTAGTCTTCCAACGAGCCATCATCTCCTTGGGATTTTCCAGAGGAAGAACTTTCTTCTCTGCAACTACTCCTTGGGGTACAAGGCCAGATGCATAACTTATTTCGTCAATGACCTGACCAGCTTTGGCTGTCATCATACCCATAGGCGTCAAAGCAAGCTCCTCACTGGTATCGAATATATACGTGTCAAGTTGTCTTGACTCCGCAGATGCTGCATCTGGAACAACTTCAAGCTGAGAATCATCCTGCAAAGAATTTGGGTCTACCAGGTTCAGTGACTTCTCATTCTTTCCCTGTAACAACACAAGTCATATGTCAAATTCTAGAGCAAAACACACAAAATCTACAATTAACTTAAGTATTAATACCATATACTACCTTTCCTAGCTTCTTAAATTTTCTGGAAATACGGGATTGAAAATTCCGGGTGACCTCCAAAAGATAACCCATCTCTGACAACCTCCTTGAATTTTCCATTACATCGCTATGCAGTGAAATTGGCGGAAGTGAAAGTATTTGTGTCCTAGGTTTGCTGTCCAGCATGTATCCATCTTTCTGATATTCAAGTAACCCATATATGCGAATCATCTCAGTCGCAAACCTTGTAGCCAGTGCGAGGAGCCTACATTGAACATGTTGAAATAAGATGAATATGGCAGCGAGAAAGCAGCCCAGTCAATAACGCTAATGGCATACTAAACCTCACAAGATAATAATGTTGCTAAAACTGGCTTCTAAGAAATACCACATGTCAATGAATCAATATACTAAATTCTAAAGCTCTAATTGATTTTCAAAAGGAATACAGAAAAAAAGTGTGGCCTGGAGAGGCTTTTGCATGGATCGGAAAATGCCTTCAATCGAAGTGCAACGTGTAACAAGTATGAACATTTTCTTTGACTTACAGCCATAAAGGTGTACTTATACAGTATATAAGATAGCATGCTAATGAGTAAGGACATATCTACCAAGCACGGAGAACACGACTTTTAATCCATTGTTGATCCATCTCATTGAAGTTGAGAACTGGAAAACAAAAGTATCCTTACACCACTCATTACTCCGAAGATCCTCACCTAGATACAGCAGAAATCTCATTATCGTTTCTATTTTTGCGCGACAACAGATACACAGCAGAAAAGACCACCCTTAGCATGCCTTCTTCTGCCAGCTTCACATTACCAAGCATCTTCAACGACCTACTCATACGGCAGAGCTTAATCAAAATTAATCCATGATACACGACAAATTGCAATGATGGTATAAACCATATCTACACTAGAGATGAAGGTAAAATCATGGAGAAAAGGCCGAAGAATTATCATATTCCTAAATAAGATGAGGATGCGTACCAACTGGACGATAGTGCCTATATAGATAATCTTTAAGGTCTAAAATAAATTCCAGTACTACAATAAAAATGCAGTAATGATCAGGAATACAGCATAAAAGTTCTAGCTAACGGAGAGAGAAAACTTCGGATTAGAAATGCAGATAAGAGGATGATGAGAAAATCCAAGTTAAAGCAATGACAAGTTCACTTTTAGTAGAAAAACAGTTTGGCAGAATTCAGAACGAAAGAGTTATCATACACTGTTACACAAATATTTAACAAGCAATCTTTCTTCACTAAGTAGTCACATCCTTCAAAAGAAATCATAAGACAAAAACATAAGTTGTCAACCAAACCAATAAAACCACGCATAACTCTCTTTTAATATTTGTTGTTTAAGGAAAGCCCCCTTTTACTGTGGGGAACTAGGTTCTCAGATTGGGCCAAAAAAAATACAACAAAACAAAATTACTAGCAACTTACTCGTTGATGTCATCATATTTTAAGTAGTCCAACGCCATTTGCAGTCGACGCAGACGAGCAATTTTCAGGTCCCAACCTATGACAGGAGTGATTCATTTAGCATACCCTAAGCTTATTGAACAAAACTTAAGTGTAAGCAAATCTATAAACCATCTTCAAGTCTCAATATGTGAGGTTCTGCTGTTATAACAAGGAGATATACAGAAATCATAATGTAAATGTGAAGAAACGGGAGAGGACAAATGCACTGAGCTACTGCAATACAAGCATTTTCTCATGCTCACAAACAGCTGAGGACTTTTGAAAATAAATTGCAAGCACCGACATGATTTCATTATATAATTAGTTACTGCCAAGCACTTAGTTATAGTTAATTTCAGTTCCATTCTAGCTTCCACATGCATTGACGTATCAAGCTAACCTGCATGACATAGTTTAGGTGAACTAGTTTTCAACTCTTTGTAACTTAACTCTTTGGGAAACCACGCTGGTTAAGAGATAGATATCAATCTACAAACAAACTGGAGAATATGAAAGGGAAAAATCTATGAAATTAAAACTTTTAAGGATGCAACAAGGTTATTACCAACGTTTGCAGTTCATGGAACGAGTAATGTTTCTTACCATTTTCCAAGCACAAATGATCTGCAGCTTCAGGGCCTTCAAACAAGATAACTCTATCTATGACCTCAACTTGCCAAGGAAAACGTGATTCCCCTGTTCTCAAATTGTCTCTTCCCTGGCATCCCATAACAGCGGTTTGGAGTGGCTGCAGATATTCAATGGCCTCAACAGTTGGGTGATTCAAGGTTATTGAGATGGAAGGGAGAAAAACTGAAAGACCACTACAAGTCACCAAATAAAGAAATCCTTGGAAAGAGCAACCAACTGATTCTCCTATGAAAGTTTCTTCTGAACCTTGAATAGAAATCTTGTTATCGTAATTCAAATAACTATCGTCTCTCGCAGTCATATGCGTCTGCAGGCTATGATGAAAAATCTTACAGCTTTGATCTTCCTTTTTTGTGTCCTTTCTAGAGAAATGAGTGAATCCCAATGGAGAAAAACATATGTTATCATCCAATCCTAATTTTCCGGCGGATAGAAACATCTTCCGTGTGACATGCGAGTCTCTTTGGATATTTTTAAGTCTCAGCACATTTGTTTTAGGCTGAGCAGAAAACCCACTCAACCATGAACCAGAGTAACCAGCTCTTCGATCAAAATTGTTTTGTTGTCTTTCCAAACATGGGTCAGACATCGAGATATCAGAAGCAGAAAATCTAGGATCACACCTGGAAAAAGCATCTTCACCTCGAGAGCCCGAGGAATTAATGTGGTGCACTTTTTGCTGGCCAACGTCCATGCCACCGATTTTCCACCCAACCAGACTTCCAAGCCCAAAATGACATATATAAGGAATAGATTCCACAGACATGTGGTCTTCCTTGGAAACAAAGTCATCAACACATAACACATATACCAACCCATTTTCGTCAACTGCTGCTATGAGTGGTGTATGAGAAGCTACAATAAGCTTTCGAAACTTTCTTCTGTCTGCTGAACCAACAATGTGAGACTTAGACATGGATGGAGCAAGACTTTGAAAGTCACTTCGCTGACCAGCCTCTGCAGTTGCTTCTTGCATATCTAATGAAGAATGCAATCCACGACCACATGTCTGTAAAATATCATGATGAGCAAAACAATCCCCAGATTTCACATCATATAAAAAGATCAAACCAGAAACACTGAGGCAGATAACAAATTTGTCAGATAGCCGGAAATCTGCCCACTCATTTGTAGGTCCAATACTTGATTCCCCAAATTTCACAAGGGAGACCCATTCCATCCCCCAGCTAAACAGCTGGGCAACAAAGACAACGCTCTTACCCTTGCTTCTTTCGTTTTCATTGCTTGTAGGGGTAGATGCACAGTCCGATAACTCCATAACAAATCCAATCAGAAAATGAGAATCGCTGGAGAAAACTTTGGTGCACCTGTACAAACTGTTTACACTGGCATTGTTTATAGGCATATCAGCTAGAGATCTTTCATCCAAAGCAGTCGGATCTGAAGCTACGAGAAAACTATTGCCACTTACATTACCTTCCCCCGGCATATTACCCTTCTGAAGTATGGAATTGTCTTGGAAGAGAAGATTTGAGAAAGGTAGATCACTATTTAATATGCTGAATGAAACAACCTCTGCAGAACCAGGAAACGCTGACTTCTCAGGGAACCTTGACTGTCTTATACCATCAATTTCAGTAGTTTCCACATCAGTTAAAAAAGATTGCATCCACTGCTTTGAACCATCAAAAGAAGAGACTCTTTCACGTTCTGAATTCTGATTTAACCTAGAAGGTCCCCATTCAACCCACTTCCCATGCCTCAGCTCACCATTTGGTTTGCCTTTGGCTCTGTCACTTGAATCTTTGAAACAGCAAAAAGCATGGACAGTAACACTATGATTTCCAGATACAAACAACAATTCCCTAAACAAAGGATCTTTGTGCCGATTGTAAGTATCCCCACAACTACCCCAAGCGACAGACTTTGCATCAAAGATAAAAGGAAAACTATTGCAACTAGAACTGCAATTATCAACAAAATCTGCCTCAGCAGAACCAACTCCTGATCCAGAAGGAGATGCAATGTTCTCTGGATCTGACCCACCAGATGCTGTAAAGTTGTTATCCAAGGGGGTTGGAGAGCATGTGGGACTATTCGACTCTTCATGACAGCTTTCCGAAACCTCACCGCCAATAGATCTCCCTAATAACAGCCAAAAAAATTGAACAGAGCTATTAAAACGAAACGCATATGCATACTCATATGAATAAGAAGAAAAGTTATTACCTGCAACCAGAGGAAGCAGTAAAGCTTCGGAGTGATGAGAGAGTAATAATAACAACTGCCTCGACGGAGAAATAAAAGCCTCGCGAAATTCTGATAGCTTTAGTTGCAATTGAGAAGGTTCCCACTTGTGCAACTGCAGCAGAGTTGGGCCTTCATTCAACAACCTTTCCATCATTTTTTTAACACTAGACAGAAGCACGCACAAATCAGATTTCTATAAGAAGAACGAAGTTATATCACACTAGTCTAGAATTCGAACTCAACACCAATCAACGAACACGGCAACGTGGAAAAACGGAGGATAAAACAGCGAGCAACGGAGCCTAAAAACGCGGGATTTCGACCTAGAAACTCCAGAATTCAAACTAGAACCTTAAAACCCTAGCTCTAATTCGATCCCAAAAGTTCTTAGAGAAAGCCTAGAATACCTTGAGAGAGATCAAGAGCAAGAGAGACCTGAATCAAGCGGCTGAGATCAGAGGCGAGATGAAGCAGAGCTATCGCGAAGGCATCGCTACTTCAAATTGGAAAAGATGAAGCCGTACGAAAGATGATGATGAAGACATTTGTGATTTGACGACGTGAGATGAAGAAATCGTTGGTGGTTTCCTCCGTCGATGATTCGGTTCACTGCACGCCTGCACGGACCACCGTGTCAGTCGTCTGTTTCTGTGCTTACGTGGAATTTTATATATATCTTTTTTTAAAGAAAAAATCAATTCAACACTGACCAAACTGATTGGGCTTTTGGGCTTTATTTAAAATATCTTCTTACGATTTCTTCTATGGCCTAAAATATTTGTGCAAGTTTATTGGCCCATAAGATTTCTTTTATCTCCACCGTGTCAGTCGTCTGTTACTGTGCTTACGTGGAATTTTTATATATATCTTAAAAGAAAATCAATTTATCACACACCAGACTGATTGGGCTTTATGACCCAAAATATCTCCTTACGATTTCTCTTATATGGCCCAAATTATTTGTACCAAGTTTATTGGCCCATAAGTGGCATACAGCTTAATTGAGTATTGTATTTATTTTTATTTTTTGGCTCCCGAGTATTGTGCGTTAAGAAGAGTATGTATATGTATTAAAAACAAACAGAATCGAATCATTCTTTAAAAAATACTAAAATATTACTATAACAAACAAATTATTGAAATTTAGCAATTTTTGATATTTTTTGTTTAAATGGTAATTGAATCGAACACAAATACTTTATAGATGTAGTGCTAGTGATGGTTTCTCCCTTACAAGAGTAATTGAACACAAACAGTACCTATCAACATGGAATTACATTTTATGAACGAAATAAATACTATTGTTTTCACATTATTTTTGTTGTAGAATTTTTAAAAAAATGATTTAAAATTTTAATAAAAACAATGACCCAAAAATATCCATAATTATGTGAGAACTTATGCTAATTTTGTGAAAATCGCGCGCGAAATATTATTTTGCTCAACTACATAAGGAATATTAATTCTTGAGAAGCGGAGAAAATATAGACTGAGATGCTGGTGTCTATATTTTCTTGTAAAAGGGTAACGTAACTTCTTGGCCGTTGAAAAAATATTTTCCGAGCCCCAAAAAATAAAGGAAATGGATAACTTGTAATGGCAAACATAAGTAATAATAACGAATGACTTTTATGGTAAGATCGATTTTTTTATATTCATATAATTTACCCTGAATTTTGTCATATTGAGATGGGACCCAGTTGCATTTGCATATCACCAAACTAATTTATGCCAAAATAAACTCAGAATTAAGTTTTTGATTGGTGTAGTTATGTCCAATCATTTGATGGTCCCTCCATGTTAGGGTTTGCAGTTTCACTTGATTGTGGTTTAATTAGTGTTCAATTCCTTTCTCATGTTTTGACATTTGTCACTGATGTGTGTTTTATCTCTTTTTAACCCCAAGTGCATATTTGTTGATAGCTAATGTTTGAATTTGAAGTTACTTGCTTGGTGGCCAAAAAAATAGATGGTAACTAATCCACGTATAATTAAATAGTTCAATAATTGAAGACGGATCATTCTAGTGCTGGGGTTTGAATATGACGTTATGCTTAAAAAGGAACAATGCGAATTTTGTATAAGAGCATGATTAATTAAGAAATTTAGAAAAAGATTTTAATTATTTTTTAATTATAAATTTAGAGTTAAAAATTTTTTATAAAAATTTTAGATTTTAGAGCATGATTAAACAATCGGTTTTTATCGAAAAAGAAGAAAAAAAGTGTTTTGTTTTTTTGTTTTTTTGTTTTTTATCCAAATTAACATGGATCAGACACGTGGTACATAAGAATCGATTCTTGTGTTTCTTAATTAAGAACCGACTCTACTCTTTTTAATATTTTTTGATTATATAAATTCTAAAAAATGCTCTAAAAACACTTACAATTCTCAATTGATCATGTTCTAAGTATCAATAAATATTTTGGGATATGACAAAAGAAAATGGAAAGAGAGATATATAGGAGTAGAGAAATAAGCAAGGGTCGCATAAAGTGAAAGAGGAAGGACATTACAAGACAGCTTTGGATGGTCGGATCAATATAATGTTGTCAAATTATAACACTAACAGACGCAGAGTCCCCGCATGGTGTCATCATTTCTCTTCATGCCCCGCTTTATTATTTCTTCTTCCTTTTTACGAATTTTCTTATATATTATATTAATCTTTTATAAAATTGGTATCAACATATATGTGTTGTAAGTTGTACGATAAAGATTTATTTTGTTGCCTTTTTGGTGGGTTTCATTAGTTGTGCGCCTAACACGAAATCAACTTTATATGTTCAGAGAAGTGCTTGTATCCCAGTGGTACTTCTTTCTCACAGATGAGTGCCAGAGGTTTCGAGTTCGAGTCTCTCTATCGCCACGGTGGTACTGAGCCTCTTCAAATAAAAACTCCTCCATACGCATAGGGACAAGCGGTGTATACTACCCCGTAGGTCCAAGCCGGAGGGATAAAGGGTTTTTTCCTGGATATGGGACCGTAATGCGGTGGAGCCTGTCACTATAAAAAGTTAACCCTAACAGTTTTTTTTTTTTTTTTTTTAAAAAACTTTATATGTTCCGAAATGTGTCTAGTAAGTCAACGAGATCAATGCCTTTGGAATTTGATGCAAGCATGGACAGTACTAGAGCTATTCTTCCAGCCTCACTCTAGCTCTTTCGAATGAGCTAAACTGAATTGTTTCTTGGCTATTGGTCGAAATTGATGTGTTTCTAACCCGTTTAAGTTTTTGGTATGTTGTAGTATAAGTATAGGATAAAAAGGGACGGAGCTTTTTGTTCAATAGTCAAAAGTAAAAAACTCGATCGCGTTTGTGATTTCATGTCTGAACTCGATCTCCGTTATACTACTTTATAGATTGACGACGCAAAAAAAAAAAAAAACTAAAAAACAAATATTTTCACGGTTTAGCTCGGACAGCCTCTTTAATAGTCGATATTTAAACTTGTGTGTAATTGATATCAGAAGTTTAAAAAAAAAAAAAAGTGAAACCTGACTCAAAACTAACGCTAATTCAAATTAGACATAGGACTAATATTTTAAATCCGGTGACCTCTTTAGTGGGAGGTGTTAAACTTATGAAATTAAAAACTGAAACCTGGTCCAAATGAAAGCTGTTCGCTAATTCAAATTATATTTAAACCGATATTTTTCATCCTACAACTTGTTTTACTAGTCGCTATCAAAATTGTACGAAAGTGAAACCTAGATTTTGGTCTACATCAAAATCGCTAGCTAGTTCAAATTAGATTATGTGTATGAATTTTTTGACACTGAGAACCTCTCTAATAGTCGATGTTAAATGTGTTTGAATTTGGCTCATGTTAAAACAATTCATTAGTTCAAATTAGATTATGACTAAATATTTTTTAACTCGTTTAGAAACGACCAATCAAATTGCTGGTTCTCAATTTCCATAAACATCCGATCCAATATCCCAGTTACTTAGATCTATAGGATCGATCAGACCGGGCTAGACTAGTCGCATATAGTTACAGCCTTAGTTAGATGTAATGCTTGAAATGAAACTACCAGTTCCAGTTGTACAAAGATCACTGAAAATGTAATTATAGAAGGGGTAAAGAGCGGGGAAGAAAGGTGATGGATGTGAAAACAAATAATGTAAAATTTCAAATACATACGAAAAAAAAGGGAAAGTAAAATAAATAAATAAAAACGAAATGATTACTTTCGCCAACCCACACTCCAGTCTCTTCCCCACTTCTGAAGGCCCATTAATCAGATTCATATTATTACCTATAATTATTATTTTTCCCCAAAAATTACCCTTTCCCTCTTTTTGGCCAGATGTATAAAAAAGAATCATAAACGCAAATATTAAACACCTCCACACACGAACATTAATGTGTAAAAAGATAACGATCTCATTACGAGTTACGTGTATGTTCGTTCACGGACCAATGCGATGTCATGGTGACGTTGTCCTTACGACATCATGAGTCTAAACTAACTACACAAGAAGAAATATGATGGAAATCCAAAAAACAAAATTTTTCTTATAAACAAAAAATTTATAAATTAAGCTTGATTTCTATTTTTTTCTAAATCTGTTCATAAAAAAAAAAAAAATCACTAGAGCCTAAAGAGCAAGCAGAGATGTGAAAAGATACTTCTGTCAAAAATACAAAATTACATAGTATAATAAAACACCCAAAATTATTTTCAAAAACAAGTATATTGCACAAGATACAATATAAATCATAAATAATACTTTTCTTTTTGTAAAAGTAAATATTTGTTTTCTCTCTCTCTCAAACTCGGCGTTTTCACTCGATAACAACAATAGTACGATACCGTAAACATGATAATTTTTTATCAACAAAAAAAACATGATAATTTTTTATCAAAAAAAAAATGATATGATAATCATACGTATTCCGTTAATTTGTCATGGTTTAAAATAAGTATCACATAATTGTTTGTTATAAAAAATTACATAATTATTATTGTCTTCTTTCGCGCTAATCAACAAACGTACGGCGCGAATGACGATCCTCACTAATGATGTAACTGATGCTACTATTACTGACGAGATTCCTTTTTACCGACTAGAAAATTAACACGACTGAATGGTTGTAAATAATTATTGTTAACCATTATCATACACGAGGCTATCATACATGTATATATGTATATATATATATTGATATGTATCATACATGTATAACACATGTGTGTTATTTCCGTAATTTGATATGTTATAAAAATACGGATATGAGACTATCATACATATATATGTAATATGTGTATGTATATACATAAAGGAAAAAATAAGTGGGCTTGGAATTTGATAAACGGTGGGGTTTCTAAACTTGATGAAACTATTACAAAATGCAATCTTGCAAAAGGTAAAACGAGAAAAAGGTAAGTAACTTTTCTCTCTTATATGATTAACATTTTTTAAAGAATTTATTTAGCTTTCATTAGGTGCAAATTTTTTTTAACCAAAAAAGTTCAAATAGGAGCCTATAATTCATCAAATCATAATCATGATATCCTCACACAGCATACAGAGGAATAGATTTGCACCTAAGATTTTTCATCATTGCTCCTCCTAATCTATATATTCCTTTTTGGATTCCCAAAACAATAGCAATCGTATAAATTATTTGAGTACTACATCATTTTGTAAGAAAATATGAAATCCTAGCTATAAGAAAGTGATAGATGTGTATTTATTCCCATCACATCTCCAGCCATTTTTTCCATGGAAAATGATTTCAGAATTTAAACAAAAAAATTATAGCTATAAGAAAGTGATATATATATATGTGTGTGTATCGCTGTAAAGAAAATCTTTTCGAAAAACGCCAATTCTAAAGGATTTGGATTTGTTTTCCGGAAACAATGATTACAAAACGTTGCAATGATCCCTCTCTATTCGTTCAAATATCTCTTTAACACATAATATGGAATTTTTTTTTGTCAAAAAGTAAAATGTTCTACAACTAATCTTCAGTTCATAGATTTTCAAAACGTGAACATTAAAAAACTTTGAAATAGTGCATTTTGTCCAACAAATTATAGTGCCTTTTTCATATGCAAATTGCAATATCAAAAAATAACTAGAATTTGGATTTCATTTGGATTAAAAATAGGCATTTGCAGTATATTACATAAGTAAAACAACACATGAACGCCGTTTCAAGGACGTAACGGGACGCCGTAACAAAAGCTGACTGCCGTTTACGCGACACGATGTTAACTCCCACTACCTCTTCATCTTTCTCTCGAGTGCCCTGACGCGTTTTCTCCTTTTCCTTCTTTCTTTCTCGATTTTTTCTTTTTCTTATCAACGAAAATATTCCTTTGTCTTTTGTCTAGACGAGTTTTAGTTCATAATAGTCCAAGGTTGAGAGATAGAATAAAAACATTTTATAATATCAACCGTCCAAAACTTCTACTAGTTATTGTTGGAATTGGCTTAGAAATAACAAAAAAAATATGATATGTATCCAGAAAGTCCTCCTAATCTCCCATCATGGGACTCTTGTAAAATAAGAGGAATATGATTTGAATCCTCCAGAATAACCAATCTGCCTTTATACAACAATGATTACATGTAAACAAAAAAATTATTATATCAAATTTGTAGATACACCAATTTTTCGGTTGGTTTATCAAGATTTATGTAAAAAACAGTCATCATCCATATTATCGTCATACAAGTATACTACCATTGTAAAATAAAGAAATGACTTTTACACAACAATTTACAATCAAACATGTTAAATCTAAACATCTTAACCTTAACATATAAAAAGTGTTTTGTATTAATATTGCGATGAGTCACCGCTCATAAAATTAAACTTACATATTGCAGTTTGTTTAACAAAAAGAAACCTTCGAAATTCTTTAAACCAATAACACAAAATAATAAACTTTATTAATATGGATATCCAAATCAATGTTTATAACTCTTCCCACACCACTATTATTTTTCAAAATCAGGAGAATGAAACAAATATTAGCATTTTAGTCACATTTAAATCTTCCAACAAAGCCAATCCAATTGGACCCACCTGCAACTTTCTTTTTCCAGCATTTATATATCCATCGAAACCTCACATGGATGGATTGGATTGTCTCAACCCAAAATCAAACCAAATATCCACTAAAACCAAAACTCTCTCTCTCTCTCTCTCTTTCTCTCACACACACACACACACACACACACACACACACACACACACACACACTCAATCTTCTTCAAGCTTTTGCGTTAAAGAAGGAGAGAGATGGGTACGATAAACCAAGGAATAAGCTTGTTCGATGAACCACAAAACATCATAAACCCTAATAATACTAACCATCTAGGTTTCTTCTTCTCCTTCCCTAATCACACATTATCTTCGTCATCTTCTTCGTCTAATTCATCCCCTCCTTCTCTTGTGTCTCCATTTCTAGGTCATCACTCCTTAAACTCCTTCCTTCAAAATAACTCCCCTTCCTCCTTCGTAACTCATCCTCAAGATTCCATCAATCTCATGGCGAATCTCCCCGAAACCCTAATCTCGTCTCTGTCCTCATCAAAGCAAAGGAATGATCATGATAGCATTGCTATCCTAGATCATCATCGTCTTAACGGTGGTGTATCATCCCAAAGACCCTCTCCAAATTTATGGTAAATTACTTTTTCTTTTTTGCTAAACGTTGATAAAAAAGTAATAGATTCCATATATAGTGAGTTACTTGCTACAATGATATAATTAACTAAAGTTAAAGTCTATAAGGATCTCCTCTACTCTAATTTAAAAAAAAATTCTGAGGTTCTATCTCTAGATTCTTTACAACAACAACTATAGGATCTCAAATCTCCCTTTTTTTCTTTCCTGACATAAGATATTGATACCCTTTATGAGGAATTTATCACATATTCATCATACACTATATAGTTATCAAGAGCCTAAAGACAATTCAAAGTGTTTTTTTAATGCTTTTCAAAGATTCATAGCATACCTCATATATATAATTTATATGCGCACGCTTACATATACATATACCGTCATTTAAATTGTACAACTAGTGCATTCACGCAAATCCCAATTTGGAATTATTATATTCAAAAATATTTAAATATGTATACGAACTAAGCTCCCATAATATGTAAAACTTACTTTTGATCTAATATTTTGTACATAATTTTTAGTTAGTATGAGGCGACCATGCACACATGACACAGCTACTTATATAAAATCCTTTGTGTTAATATGGTTTAGGCCATGGAGTGGTCAAGAAGGGTACGGATACAGCAAGAAAACCAACCATGGAAGCGAGATTGATGTAGATGATAATGAGGATGATGTTGGCGATGGTAGTGGTATTAATGATGATCATCATCATCAACATCATGATAATCCCCGTCGTCCTAAACATAACACGACATCGTTAGGAGTAGTGTCTACTCTGAAGATGAAGAAGCTCAAGACAAGAAGAAAAGTGAGGGAACCTCGGTTTTGCTTCAAGACCCTTAGCGACGTTGATGTCTTAGATGATGGGTATAGATGGAGAAAATATGGCCAGAAAGTTGTCAAGAACACTCAACATCCCAGGTTTTTTTTTTTGTTTTTACGTAAACTTGATTAATTTAATTAAATAACTAGTTTTCTAATAATTATTAGAAATTGGTTGTTAGCTTATCTCAGTGTTTGTTTAGTTAATATGATCTATATATCAGTTATTTCACTTCTCTGCCTTTCATTATTGCTTGATGGTTAATGATGACTTATCATATGAACTTTACATACTTGGATCAGTAGATTTTTCAAATTTTTAACGTTAATTAATATGATGAGAATATGTAGCCTCTTAAGAGTTAATTATGACTTATGATCCATGTAAAGACTAAAAATTGCTTTAGGATTTTGCTAATGAATTGGAAATTATTAGTAGAATCTTTTGGTGTTTTCTGTATAAATTATCAATTCTGTTATAACAAAAACTCTTGGCCCAGTGGGATTATTAGTGATACAGTAAAGTAAGAAAAGAGGATAACCGTTTATATAAGTAAATAATTTCATGTGGAAGCATTTGAGTATTATGTGAGACATATGGGGTTTCCTTAAGATTCTCCCTCTGTCAAGTTGACATTTGACACTTACCAGCAATTATTTGCTTGGGTAATTGGTATAGTTCTTCAAAATTATACTTTAGTTCTTTTGTAAAGTTTTATCATGAGCTCAGTAATAAAGTTCCATTTGCCTTAATATCTGTTTGATATAGCACTGGATATTCGAGATCCCATACACAAGAAGTGTTTCCCATAAACTATGTTCCTTTTGAGATATGTAAATACATATATCATATGAATATGATTTTATACATGTTTATATGTTGTGATTAATAGAAACAGAGACAAAAACTATCTTCTCTTTTTGATAAAAGGCTTTCAACTATCTTCTCTTTTGCGCATTAATATCGTGATGCATTTTTAAGCTTCTTGGACCACATACAATTGATATAATTAAGGTTAACTAATTGATTAATATTTTATTCTTAAAATGGCAGGAGCTATTACAGATGCACACAAGACAAGTGTAGGGTGAAGAAGAGGGTGGAGAGATTAGCAGATGATCCAAGAATGGTAATCACTACTTACGAAGGAAGACACCTTCACTCTCCTTCTAATCATCTCGACGATGACTCTCTATCCTCCTCTCACCACTCTCCTCTCTCTAACTTCTTCTGGTGATTTTAATGTTTTTTTAGTCTAAAATTAATCAATCCTGCCTCGAACTAATCAGCGTGATATTAATCAATACCTTAATAAAAGAACGTAATAACTACACATATGTTGTCGTTAGGAAATAGGTACGATGTTTTTTTTGTTTAATGTGTTTGTGTGGTTTAGGTTTGTGTTTGTAAGATGATAACTGTATCGTTTTTCAATCTGAGGATTATATCGACTCTTTTTTCTTTAGACTGTGATTGGCAAATACTGTATAAGGCTTTGTATGGTAAAAAAATCGATCTTTGCGGTCAAGGCGGTATATAGTCACAGCAATTAATCACACTATTCAGCTGCGAAACAATCACGTTTTAACAATCAAATGGACTGTTTTATATGAAACCTCAAACTTCAAATTTTTTATTTATTTGAAATCAGCTTCAAATCTTTTAATTATATTTATTTTATTAATTACAAATGCAAACGTCGAACACAAATATTTTGTATTTGTTTTCCACAAATATGCGTAGATAGTTTTTTTTTTTTGATTAATTGTGCATTCGATATTGACGATAAACAAAATTTCTAGCCAAGCCTAATAAATTCATCAATCAATAATGCATAGCAACTCGTGGTAAAGCTAAAGCATGACCGAAACAATATAAAGCCGTCAAGCTCCCGTCGGTTTATGTATGTTTTCGAAGAGGTTTTACTTTGTATTTGTTTTCCACAAATATGCGTACGTAGCTTTTTTTTATTATTAATTATGCATTCGATATGGATGAAAAACAAAATTTCTAGGCAAGCCTAGTAAATTCATCAATCAATAATGCATAGCAATTCGTGGTAGAGCTAAAGCATGACCGAAACACTATAAAGACGTAAAGCTCCCGTCGGTTTTATGTATGTTTTCGAAGAGGTTTTACTTTTGTATTTGTTTTTCACAAATACGCGTAGGTAGCTTTTTTTTTTTTTTGATTAATTATGCATTCGATATGGACGATATCTAGCCAAGCCTAGTAAATTCATCAATCAATAATGCATAGCAACTCGTGGTAGAACTAAAGCATGACCGAAACAATATAAAGGCGTGAAGCTCCGGTCGATTTTATGTATATTTTCGAAGAGGTTTACTATGTATTTGTTTCCACAAATATGCGTAAGTATCTTTTTTTTTATTAATTATGCATTCGATACGGACGAAAAAAATAAAATTTCTAGGCAAGCCTAGTAAATTCATCAATCAATAATGCATAGCAATTCGTGGTAGAGCTAAAGCATGACCGAAATTTCTAAAGGGTTCATAATTGTTTCTGAAGGATTCAAAAAGGTTTACAATTGTTTCTCAAGGGTTCATAATTTTTTCTGAAGGGTTAAGAATTGTTTCTCAAGGTTCATAATTGTTTTGAAGGGTTCAGAATGGTTTACAATTGTTCGTCAAAGGTTTACAATTGTTCATGAGAGGTTCACAACTGTTTCTGTAGGGTTCAAAATTTTTTCTCAAGGGTTCATGTATGTTCAGAATTGTTTCTGAAAGATTCAAAAAGGTTTACAATTGTTTCTGTTGGGTTTAGAATTATTTCTGAAGGATTCAGAAGTTTATATAGGGTTTAGAATTATTTCTAAAAGATTTAAAAATGTTCATGATTGTTTCTGAAAGGTTCAGAATTATTTCTGAAAGGTTTACAATTGTTCCCGAAAGGTTCTGAATTAATTATGAAGGGTTCAGAAAGGTTTACAATTATTTCTGAAGGATTCAGAATTGTTTCTGAAGTTTTCATAATTGTTTCTGAAGGGTTCAGAATTGTTTCTGAAGTTGTGAAACAATTGTAAACCATTCTAAACCCTTCAGAAACAATTCTAAACCCTTCAGAAACAACTTCAGAAACAATTTTGATCTCTTCAGAAACAATTCTGAACACTTCAGAAACAATTCTGAACACTTCAGAAACAATTCTGAACACTTCAGAAACAATTCTGAACCCTTCAGAAACCATTTTGAACATTTCAGAACCCTTCATCATTAATTCATAACCTTTCAGGAACAATTGTAAATTTTTCAAAAACAATTATGAACCCTTCAGAAATAATTGTAAACATTTATTAACCCTTTAGACACAAATATGAGCCATTCGAAAACAATTGGCAACCTTTTTGAACCTTTCAGAAACAATATTGAACCTCTGAGGAACAATTGTAAAACTTTCTAAATCTTTCAGAAACAATTCTGAACATTTCTGAACCCTTCCGAAACAATTCTGATTCTTACAGAAACAATTGTAAACCTTTTTGAACCCTACATAAACAATTATAAACCTTTCTGAACCATTTAGAAACAATTTTGAACCTTTTTGAACCCTTCAAAAATAATTATAAATTTTTCTGAACCCAACAGAAACAATTGTAAACCTTTCTAAACCCTTCAGAAATAATTATGAGTCAATAATGTTAAATAAGTAACTTTATTTTTTCTTCTTTAGGGAAAGAACCATTTTAATTATATTTAGAGAATATATTTAAAACATATTTTGTTGAAAAAAAAAAGAATAATTTCATACAATATAAGTAGTATATTTTTGCTTAAAAGGAAACCCTTCTAAATCCTTCAGAAATAATTTAAAACATTTCAAAAACAATTGTAAATCTTTCTGAACAAATCATAAACAATTGTCAATTTTTCTGAACCCTTCAAAAACGATTGTCAATTTTTCTTAATGGTTCAGAAACAATTGTAACCCTTCATAAATAATTATAAACCTTTATGAATCCTTTCAGAAACAATTGTAAACCTTTCTGAACCCTTCAGAAACAATTGTAAACTTTTCTGAACTCTTCAGAAATAATTTTGAGTCAATAATGTTAAATAAGTAACTTTATTTTTTTTTTTTTAGGGAAATAACCATTTTAATTATAATTAGAGAATATATTTAAAACATATTTTGTTGAAAAAAAAAGAAATAATTTCATACAATATAAGTAGTATACTTTTGCTTAAAAGGAAACCCTTCTGAATCATTCAGAAATAATTTAAAACCTTTCAAAGACAATTGTAAATTTTTCTGAACCCTTCATAAACAATTGTCAATTTTTCTGAACCCTTCAAAAACGATTGTCAATTTTTCTGAACCCTTCAGAAATAATTTTAACCCTTCATAAATAATTNGAACCCTTCAGAAATAATTTTAACCCTTCATAAATAATTATAAACCTTTCTGAATCCTTTCAGAAACAATTGTAAACTTTTCTGAATCCTTCAGAAATAATTCTGAGTCAATAATGTTAAATAAGTAACTTTATTTTTTCTTATTTACGAAAGAACCAGTTTAATTATATTTAGAGAACATATTTAAAACATAATAATTTTATTGACAAAAAAGAAGAATAATTTCATGCAGTATAAATAGTATACTATTACTTAAAAGGAAACCCTTCTGAACCCTTCAGAAATAATTCAAAACCCTTCAAAAACAATTGTAAACCTTTCTGAACCCTTCATAAACAATTGTCAATTTTTCTGAATCCTTAAGAAACAATTGTCAATTTTTCTGAACCCTTCAGAAATAATTGTAAACCTTTCTGAATCCTTCAGAAAATAATTATAAACCCTTCGAAAACAATTATCAACCTTTCTGAACCGAACGATTCTGAACCTATAAAACATACATTAAAATTGAGTATATCATAAAGCTATATACAGTTTCTAGTTAGCTGAATACAAACTACAAAATCCTAGTATAATTTCTGAGGCCTATGTAGAAGTAGCGATGTATATGTTAAATTTACTCAACTAAATGATGTAACTATATCCACTTACTTAAAAGCTAATGGAGTAACATAAATGTTAGTGTCAAAACTGAATATATTGAATATTGAATATATAGATGAGGCATCTAATTGACTATATCATAAAAAAATAGATGTGAAACAATTGTAAACCTTTCTTAACCCTTCAGAAACAATTCTGAACCATTTAGAAACAATTCTGACAACTTTAGAAACAATTATGAACCCTTCAGAAACAATTTTGAAAACTTCAGAAACAATTATGAATCTTTCAGAAACAATTGTAAACCTTTCTGAACCCTTCAGATTTAATTCTGAACTTTTGGGAAACAATTGTAAACCTTTCAGAAATAATTCTGAACCTTTCAGAAACAATTATGAACATTTTTGAACCCTTCAAAAATAATTCTAAACCCTATATAAACTTCTGAACCCTTCAGAAATAATTATAAACCCATCATAAACATTTGTAAACATTTTTGAATCTTTCAGAAACAATTCTGAACATATATGAACCCAACAATTCTGACGCCTACAGAAACAGTTGTAAACCTCTAAGGAACAATTGTAAACCTTTGACGAACAATTGTAAACCATTCTGAACCTTTCAAAAACAATTATGAACCCTTCAAAAATAATTCTTAGCCCTTCAGAAAAAATTATGAACCCTTCAGAAACAATTGTAAACTTTTTTTGAATCTTTCAGAAACAATTATGAACCCTTCAGAAATAATATAAACTTTTCTGAATCCTTTAGACACAATTATGAGCCCTTCGAAAACAATTGTCAATCTATTTGAACCCTTCAGAAACAATTATTTTGGAACAATTTTGAACCTATGAGGAACAATTGTAAAACTTTCTAAACCTTTCAGAAACAATTCTGAATATTTTTGAACCCTTCCGAAATTATTCTGATTCCTACAGAAACAATTGTAAACCTTTCTGAACTTTTCAGAAACAATTTTGAATCTTTTTGAACCTTTCAAAAATAATTATAAACCTTTCTGAACCCAACAGAAACAATTGTAAACCTTTCTGAACCCTTCAGAAATAATTCTAAATCAATAATGTTAAATAACTAACTTTAGTTTTTCTTCTTTAGGAAAAAACCATTTTAATTGTATTTGGAGAATATATTTTAAACATAATAATTTTGTTGACAAAAAAAAAAAATTTCATACAGTATAGGTAGTATACTTTTGCTTAAAAGGAAACTCTTCTGAACCCTTCAAAAACAATTTTTCTGAGCACTTCATAAAAAATAGTCAATTTTTCTGAACCCTTCAAAAACAATTGTCAATTTTTCTGAACCTTTCAGAAATAATTGTAACACTTCAAAAATAATTATAAACTTTTCTGAACCCTTTGAAAAACAATTTTAAAACTTTATGAACCCTTCAGAAATAATTCTGAGTCAAGAATGTTAAATAAGTAACTTTAGTTTTTATTCTTTATGAAATAACCATTTTAATTATATTAAGAGAATATATTTAAAACATAATAATTTTGTTGACAAAAAAAGAAGAATAATTTCATGTAGTATAAATAGTATACTTTTGCTTAAAAGGAAACCCTTCTCAACCCTTCAGAAATAATTCAAAATCCTTCAAAAACAATTCTAAACCTTTCTGAACCCTTCAAAAATAATTGTCAATTTTTCTGAACCCTTCAGAAACAATTGTAATCCCTTCGGAAATAATTATAAATCTTTCTGAATCCTTCAGAAAACTATTATCAACCTTTTTGAACCGAACAATTCTGAACCTATAAAACATACATTAAAATTGACTATATCATAAAGCTATATACAGTTTCTAGTTAGCTGAATACAAACTACCAAACCCTAGTATAATTTCCGAGGCCTATGTAGAAGTAGCGATGTATATGTTAAAGATATCATAAAAAAAAAACAGATCTGAACCTTCAGAAACAATTTTGAACCTTCAGAAACAATTCTGAACCCTTTAGAAACAATTATGAACACTTCAGAAACAATTATAAATCCTTCAGAAACAATTATAAATCCTTTAGATACAATTTTGAACCCTTCAGAAATAATTATGAACCCTCCATAAATAATTGTAAACCTTTCTGAACCCTTCAGAATTAATTCAGAACTTTTCAGGAACAATTGTAAACCTTTCATAAACAATTTTGAACCTTTCATAAACAATTTTGAACCTTTCAGAAACAATTATGAACATTTTTTAACCCTTCGGAAACAATTCTAAACCCTATATAAACTTCTGAATCCTTCAGAAACAATTCTAAACCCAACAGAACAATTGTAAACCTTTTTGAATATTTCAGAAATAATTCTAAACATATATGAACCCAACAATTCTGAACCCTACAGAAACAGTTGTGAACCTCTCATGAATAATTGTAAACATTTGGCAAACAATTGTAAATCATTTTGAACCCTTCAAAAACAATTATGAACCCTTCAGAAATAATTATTAACCCTTCAAAAAAAATTATGAACCTTTCAAAAACAATTGTAAACATGTTTGAATCCTTCAGAAACAATTATGGACCCTTCAGAAATAATTGTAAACATTTCTGAACCTTTTAGACACAATTATGAGCCCTTCGAAAACAATTATCAACCTTTTTGAACCATTCAGAAACAATTCTTTTGGAACAATTTTGAACCTATGAGGAACAATTGTAAAACTTTCTCAACCTTTCAGAAATAATTCTGAACATTTTTTAACACTTCCGAAACACTTCTGATTCCAACAGAAACAATTGTAAACATTTCTGAACCCTACATAAACAATTGTAAATCTTGCTGAACCCTTCAGAAACAATTTTGAACTTTTTGGAACCCTTCAAAAATAATTATAAACCTTTCTCAACCCAACAGAAACAATTGTAAACTTTTCTGAACCCTTCAGAAATAATTCTGAGTCAATAATGTTAAATAAGTAACTTTATTTTTTCTTCTTTACGAAAGAACCATTTTAATTATATTTAGAGAATATATTTAAAACATAATAATTTTGTTAAAAAAAAAAGAATAATTTCATGCAGTATAAGTATTATACTTTTGCTTAAAAGAAACCCTTGTGAACTCTTCAGAAATAATTCAAAACTCTTCAAAAATAATTGTAAACCTTTATGAGCCTTTCAAAAACAATTGTCAATTTTTCTGAACCCTTTAAAAACAATTGTTACCCCTTCGAAAATAATTGTAAACTTTTCTGAATCCTTCAGAAAACAATTATAAACCCTTCGAAAACAATTGTCAACCTTTCTGAACCGAACGATTCTGAACCTATAAAACATACATTAAATAATATTACAAACAAAATTCATTAATAAACATTACATTATACATAAACTTACACAAAATAATATTAAAAACACACAAACTAAATCATAAATTACAAATAAAATATTTGTTATGTAAAATATATTTTTTTTTATTTGTGTAATATTTATTTGTTGTGTAAATTCAATATATATAGATGAGGTATATAATTGACTATATCATCAGCTTCTCATTATTCTTTGGGAAACCGAAAAGGCAACTTTGGAAACAACCCGAGTCTACTTGATGGAAAATATAACATGTCAATCTTATTAAGAAAATCTTTTACTTATTGTCATTTCAAAGCTGTATATTTTAATCTTCAAAAAAAAAAAAAAAAAAAGCTGTATATTTTACCTAAAACATCATTTTTGTCGTCATAATATATTGCGGTAGACACAAAATCTTTGATAATATTTTATCCATGACTTTTCTTCTTCAATTCTCTCATTTTCAGACCACAAAATAGACAATAACAATGGTCAATTGTCAGGTTCTCTCTAATGTAAACAAGTTCAGTACAAACTGGTGTGTTTGTGTTAATGTTTATCGGATTTGGAAAGAAAAAATTAACAATGTTTGTCAGTCTATTCAGCTTCTCCTGGAGGACAAAGATGTACGTTATTACGTTGCTTATCCATCATAAGTTTATAGATTCTGTTTCAATTTCTCTTATTTCTGCATTCTTATAGGGTGTCCAAATTCAAGCTTCTATTCATGGTGATTTAGGAACAAAATTTGAAGACAAGCTCAAAGAGGGTGAAACGTACTTTATCTACAATTTTAAAGTCCCAGATTGTGAAGGAGATTTTCGAAAAATTGAGCTTAGTTACCGCATGGTTTTTTTTAAATGGACATTGATAAAGAAGTCTGTTCGACAGCAAATTGTTACCGAACATCGTATCAGTCCGTTTTTTGATGTTATCCATTGTTCTGTCAACCCAGCTATTCCTTATGGTATGTAAATTTATAGTTAACATTCTTCAGATCCATGTTTTCATATTCGTTATGTCTTTAGTTTAATTTGTTTTGTTTATTGCTTTGTTACTCTCTCTTTTTTTTTAGTGAACTTGGTCAGAGTTATCGCACGGATAGGGGAGATAAGGAGCTTCGAAGACGAGTATTCTGAATACAGATGGTCGTTAAACAACAGATATATCAAATTCGAAATCAGGAATTTGGAGTTGGTCTTTCTATAAGCTTTGTTCATTTATTTGAGAAACAAGCACTATCTCTAACTATTGATAAAACAATTGGTTTGTTATTGTTTCTGTTATATCTAAAGCGGTAAAAGTATCGACTGCTTTGCAACTGGGATATATGCAAATGAAATGTTTCGTAGGTATACGAAATTTGGAGATCGTGTTGTTTCTGTCTCTTCAGACTTTGGAAAGTGGTGAAAGTTGGAGGTATTACGTTAAAATTCTGTTTATTGTGTTCTATTTTGAAATGTATATTGTTTGTTTATATTTCCATATATTTTCAACAGGTGGATATCAGCTCACTAATGGGAATGGCTATTCTGATATCATAGATCAACCAGATATACCTGAATATCATGAGTTTGTCGAGATGTAAGAACCTTTTACCATATATAATTATCTTTTAAGCAAACAATATAGGTTGCTAGATTTTTTATACAAACTAGATTATTTGTGGTGTTTTTGTCCATATAACACCAGTGATGAAATTAGGCGATCTAACAAGTTATTTTAACTACAGGACTAACTACACAAGAGTTGGAAGTACTTTTATTAGGTCATACAATAACAACCACTACAAAAAAAAGGTGAAATTACATCATTTATTTTATTTATTTGCATTA
>OVAY01001043.1:12801-37224 GCA_900406395.1 Kernera saxatilis
TTTTTTTTTTTTTTTTTTGTCAACTAAACAAGAGAAGCAGATTATTTTGATTTTTCTAGTTGCTTGTCACATGAACGCGATACTGAATTCGGATAAGTCACATTCTTCTTAGACTCATCAGATCTTGTTTGAGAACTTCATTTTCATGAAGACCAGCAAAATCGATACGCAGTTACATCTTTTGTATCTACATATATATACTTTTTTATTTTTTT
This sequence comes from Kernera saxatilis, assembly GCA_900406395.1. Lineage (NCBI taxonomy): Eukaryota > Viridiplantae > Streptophyta > Magnoliopsida > Brassicales > Brassicaceae > Kernera > Kernera saxatilis. The sequence continues at coordinate 13,017 of OVAY01001043.1, forward strand.
TTTATTTGATGTATTGTAGTCTTTAGTCTTAGATAGTAGTGCTAATCGATTGTAAAGCCACTATTTTTCTACATGGTAATAGAAACAGTAACGTTAAAGCCTAGAACAAGAAAACCAGGGGTTTCGATCACATGGTAAAGCAACTTGGCTTTTAGATATATGTTTGTGTTACAGTTGTTTCAAATTTCTTAAAAAATATAGTCGTTTGCTGACAAAAAAAAAAAAAAAAAAAAAAAACNAAAAAAAAAACAGAAACCAAAAGTAAGAATAAAATAAACAGGACAGCAAAACATTAAGAGGAAGTTAAAATGGCAAGACAAATAAACACCCGTACGTGTACAACATATAAAATTAATTTTTAAACAATTTGGAACCTAAACGGAAAAGCAACTAAGAGCATCTTCGTTAAAAAGTTGTCATGTGAAATAAGGTTTTCAAATAAAACGTTTTAGATATTCGTGAGAAATCCATAAAATTCTTATCTTTCATTTGATTTAATATTTAAAAAAATTAAAATTTAATTATATAATTAAATTATAATAAAAATAAGGATAAATTTGGTGAATATTAACGGTTGACTAACTAATTAGTTATATAACAATAAATACTTTAAAATTAGGTAGAGAGCAAAGAGAAAACTTTTTAAACCCAAAACAATACTTTTTTTTTTTATTACATGAAATTCTTTTGCTAACAAAATATGCCGGTGACATTGTTCATAAAATGACCGGCGTTACTGTTTATGCAAAGTCAAAAATACTATTCAACACCAGATATCGTAAAATTGTTTGTATTTTTTTAGTGGATAACTATTTGGTTAACATGCTAATTAAGTTATTATCGCGAGAAATTTAAATTTACCGTATTAACCCAATTATCATATAGTATCTTACCGTGCTAACAATAATATATGATACTTGTGACATGCTAACAATAATATTCGATATTTCTAACGTGTTAACATAGTAAATATTCGGATAATATTTGTATTAACGCAGTAAAATAATAAAGTTCAAAACACAATTCACCGTTGTATATCATAAAACATGCTACTTAATATGTTAGCGCGATAAATTTATATTTATCGTGTTAACTAAATTATCATACGTGACTGTGCTAACAGTAATGGTGAGACTAACATGATAACAATGATAATAACAAGTTACATGGAATTATTATACCAATAACAACAACAAGTTATATAGAATGGTAATATGCTAATAATAATATTTGATAAGTACAATATGCTAACATTATAAATATCTGAATAATATTTGTATTACTGTTGTAAGATAATAAATATTCATATATTATTTATATTAGCGTGTACTAAATACAAAATATTTACCAATAATAATGACGAGGTTAACATGATAACAATGATAATATCTTTTTCATGATCCTTTCATCTACCCCATTACCTCCGACGAAGACAACATAGACCTCAATACAAAACTTCAAAAAAATACTAATAGAAGATATGCAACAAAATTTCTCAAGCAAATGAATCAAAACCCATAAAAACTAAATATTTTTCCCAAAATTGAGTGAGAAGAGGAACAATGAAGAAGTCCAGACCACAAAAATCTCAAATCAAAAACAACAAATTCACATGTATACCAAAACATCAAATCAGAGACTTTCGGATCTTCGTCCTCAGACGAGAACGACGTTAATTGATGTTAATCAGAAAGATAAAGAAAAAAATAGAGATAATCTTCACCACCGGAGAAGATGTGTCTGTGAATGCTCAAACCACCGTGTAGAATCCTCAAACCACCGTGTAGACCACCACTATCAAGTAGCAAGAGATAACTTTCCTAATAATAAAAAAATAATAGAAAAGGTTGAAGAGTAATTGTATTTGCTGAAACACTGTTTAAAAAGGTGGTCAACGGATGCACCTAATTATCCAATCTTCTATTGTTATTTCTTGTAATTACTCTAAAAATAATATTTTTTTTGTTTGAAAAACTTTTTGAGATGCTTATAGATGGAATCATGGCCATTAGATGCTCTAAGAAATAATGGTTTTGGTTCCTGTTTTTTTTTTTTTCCTTTTTTTTTGTCCAACGTTCCTGATTTGTTTTTTTATCAAGGTTTTGATGTTTATATCTCTAGCGATTTTTAACGGTTACTAACAGTAATTCAAACATCCCAAATAATTATAGAGAAAAAAGCAAACGATCCACCAGTTTATAAGCACCTAAATATTCCTCTAGTTTCGAGATATAGCAAACATGATTTATAATCATAAAATGTTGAAATCAAAATTTAAATTAAGTAAACTAAAAATTTGCTGTACGTATGTGCAAATATAATTCGATTAATTGTTCAAGTGATTTTCGGCTACTAAAATTACGAATCACGAAAGGACAGGTGGATTTTTTGCCATAAAAAAATGTTCGGTATGGTCAACGATTCATCCCTGATTCCAGAATGACCCAAAACGGGAAGACACGAGCACCTCACCAGTAGAAGAGTCTTTCGAGAAACGAACACGCTTGTTCCGGAATCACCTATCGACTTCCAACACAACTAGTTCATTTTGCTCTCCACAATTGAGCCACCTGCTCCAAATTAACAATGGTGAAATTTCAAGCCATCTCAAAAATACCAAGAAATGCAATGGACTACCGTAGGTGGACGTGGAAGCAAAGGTCGAAGAAACTGCGGTGGTCGTAGACACTAAGGACCACTAGTGAGCTATTTCTTCTTTAGTTCTTCCCCTGCTCTATTTTGTTCTCTTTAAGCTTTTGAAGTTTTTAAAAGCCAACTAGTTATATGCTTAAGCCAACTAGTTCACCATTGTTTAAACTCTATGACCTCCAAAACCATAGCCTGTATCTTTTCCTTGCATTTTAATTGAATACCCTTTATCAAAAAAAAAAAAAAAAAAAAATGGTGAAATTCGATAATTTGTTCCGAACCATCATATATGCTTCACTATATTCTTCTTTTTCTTAAACACATGTCGTTATCATTTAAAAACAAAAACAAAAAAATTCTACCAATTCCCGAGTTGAACGTATTCACCAAATGATAATTTTACTCATTTACCTATGTGGAAAAGAATAAATAAAGAAACGACGACGCATGGACCCCGACAAAGATTAACTAACCGACAACACATAAAATGCTTACACGACGAGGAGGAGAAACACACCCGTGGATCATATAGGCGGTGCATCTCATCATATACTTCGAAAAGAAGAAATATCCAAACCAACCTCTATCTTCATATATATAATATATATATACACACACACGCATAGAACGATCGAGGATTAAATTAATTTCGTTAAGAGAAAAGGAGAGAATAATGTCGTCGTCCAGGGAGCTACAATACTTGGAGTACACTTACAGGAACAACCGTCCCACGACGGGTCTCCTCAACTCCATCTTCATGACCACCGTCAACACCGCCGCTCGTTCTCTCGTCTCCGTTGCCTCCACCGCCTCCACACCGGACTTGCCTTCTAGGCGGTGGTCGGCTTCGGACCACCTCAGGTTCATGTCTATGATGATGGCCTGGCTCGCCCTTTGGCTCCTTAGGGTTTTCTTGGACTATCTTCCTCTTCCTCTCATCTCTTCTTCTTCTTCTTCTGCTTATTCTTATTCTTATCATCCCTTTAGTTTTGCTTCGGGTCTTCTTACCGCGGCGGCGGAGAACGCGTTGGTCCCAGTTTCGGCTTCTTCGTCATCGTCGACGTCATCAACGGCGTTAGTGAAGTATTCAGGGTCGGCGGATTTGGGTACGATGATTTGTGACGGCGTTGATGAGCCTTCTGTTAACTCTCTCGGAAGAGCACTTTGTCACGTAAGTGTTAATATATAGTCTTTCATTATAGTTAACTAACGTTAATTAACGTTTTTAATTATACTGGATTTGCCTATTTTCCACTTGTTTGCTTGGAATCAATTAAGACGTGATGATAATCATATGTAGACTTGTGTGTTGTTGGTTGCTTTGTGATTTTTTGTATAACTCGATCTTAATTGTGAGTAGGATGACATTGGAAAATCTGAAAATGGAATATTTTTGTTTTTATATATAGCATAAATGTTTTTTTTTTTTATAAAGGTATAATATAAATGTTATGTTGGAGCTTCCTATTTTTGGACACTCCACGAGGTGTCTTACGTGGACATTTTATATCTGTAACTTCCACGTGGGCAACATGCGTAATGCCACGTCATACATGGAAACAAATAGGGAAGGGGATGAATCATAGGCTCGATTAGACAAAACTTGGGTGATTTGTACTCTTAATTACTGTATCGTGACTAATTAACTAATTAATTAATTATGATAATTATTCATAAAATGAATTATCTGTAACGAGCTCTTCTGATCATTGAGTCTCTTAAATCCACTACAAAATATATTTGTTCGTACATGTACATACTACTTGGCATATATTTGAGTAATTCAATTGACTATATGGATCCTAATTGATAGTTGATTTGCCATTTAATACATCTTATAACATGTGTCCACGAGTAGGCACTAGCGCTCATGAACGAGATTCCAATAACCTCAAGAAAATACCATTTTGCAATGGGAATGGCTGAGAAGATCATGGAAGACAACGCACAGAGCTCCCACGTGGATCTACTCGATGTCAATCGAACGGCCCTGGCGTCCTCCTTTGCACGCACCACTGCGCGTTTGCAGGACTCCTTGAAACGCTCTCGAACAGCAGACGAGCCCTTCGGTGGTCTGCCGCTGCGTCTGGTGAGCGCCCTCCCACTAGGAGGTTATGTCGCCTCCTACGTGAGAGGGCTGAGCACGTGCATCAACACGGTCAGGTCACTGGCGGATATGACCGGTAACTTGTTATCGCAGAGTAGGAGGAGGGAGTTTGCGCTGGTGAGAGCGGGTGGTTCCCAGGAGAATGAGGTTGAACTGGCGGTTGAGAAGCTGGCGGAGGAGCTGTTGTGGATGACGGAGAAACTTAGGCGTTATGGTGCGGTGGAAGAAGGGATAAAACGGTGGAGCTACGCTTCCGGTTTAGCTTCCTTGTCTCTCACGGCTGCTCCTAGGGTTCAAGGCCTCATGGTTAAGATTTCAGGTAAGTATTGGCATTTGTTTGGACTTGGTTTTCTATTCGACTTTGTGAAAAGGATTTTGGTTCGGTTTGGATAAAGGTTAATACATAATGTAAGTGCGTAATCAATGTTACATAGTTGACGTATAAATTGACTGTATTTTTTAATATATTTGATTTAATGTATTAATACTAATCTTAGTTTACTTTTAAATATAGTTCAGTTTAATTTAAAATAAAATTTGGTTCGATTTATGTATAAAAAAAATCATTTCAGTTTTGGTTTGAGGAACTTCGGGTTAGGTTCAGTTTTTATACTCACGCAGGTCTCTACATGATCCGTTGTTTTCTCACGAAGTCTCTCTAATGTTTTGCAGCGCTCTTAATTGGAGAGCTAGCAAGAGATAGCACACAAGTTCCAGGACAAGTGAAGTTCAGGCTCCTTGCAAACTGGCTACCACTGTTTAGCCACGCGCGGAACGGGCTAGCATTTCCTGTGCTGACGGGTTACGAGAGGGTTGAGGTGGAACGAGCCATAGACAAAGCCATCTCAACTTTGCCTGCATTGGACCAAGAAATATTACTCACAAACTGGCTCCAAGATTTCTCTGTCTCGGCCTCTGAGTGGCCCAATCTCACCCCAGCATACGACCGTTGGTGCCACTCCACTCGCCAGCTTTTCATGTAGACGACCTATACTGTAGTCATAGTGTTCATGTTCCAAAAATAACAACAAAACATGGATGCGTCTCGTGATAGTCCAAACATTTATCTTAGGTAAAAAGACTAGTTTTGATCTAGTCAAAGCAGGATTTAGACCTAAACCCTTTTGATTCATCTCACCAGTCTCCGAAGACCAAAATTCTAGCTTCGATGTTCTTTCTAGATCAAAAACCAGGTCTATCGTATTTGTTTCATAGGGCAAATATGAACATCAACGAAATAGCCACTTACTATATATGTGGGCTATATTACAAAATCGCAAATACGGAAATAGATGAATGCAGAAACTAAACTGTAAGAGCTCAAGGGAAAAAGCTTTGAGAAAGTTTGAATCTGTGAGATTGTTTAAAGGATCCAAGGAAATCTGATGATGGTTTTTGTTTATAAAAAGTGTACAAACAGACCGCTAAGGTGTTGAAGTTCTTAGCTTATGATTTTTTTTTTTCTGGATCTCTCTTCCCTTGCTCTCATTAGCTTTGTCCAGAGGAGGAAGTTGAAACTTCTGCGCTGCATACGGGGCAGACCTGCAGAATTTTGTGTCAGCTTCGGGTTGTTAATGACGTTTTCGCTTCGGTTTATACAAATGATGACAAGAGAGTAGTCCAATTTCTACAACTGCATGTTTGTAAGCTAAGAAGTAACTGTTTCTAATTCCCATGAAAGTTGATGAGATGATCAATTCACATAATGTAGATAGTCTTAGTATTGAATTAAGAAGTTCAAATCTCTGCTTACTAGCAACGAAACCCCTCAGTCTAGAAGGCGCTAATGAAAACAATCCGCAAAAGAAATTGACCATAAAAATTCCTTTAGACTATAGTCTGGTAAATTGGGTTTATCAGGTTTCACATGGCTGATAACAGTAACTTTATTATTTCAGCTTCTCTAACTAGATTCTTTGTTTTCAAAGACGTACCTTGTTTATCTTCAACCAGTTATTTATGCACTCCGAGTGGTAAGAATGTTTGCATGGAAGCAGTATCAAGTCATCGTCGTCCTCATAGTCTAAGCGACATATAACACACCTGCATCAAACATTGGAAAAGTAAATTATCAAGCTACATGCACAAAATTGTCAATGGTTTAGTTAATTGGTTACAAAAAGAGCATTACGACTCATTGGTTCCGTTCTGATTTTCTCCATCTTTATATCTTTTTGAAGGCAAAGATGCAATTGTATCAGCAGACAATCCTCTACTCTCGGTTCCCACAAATTCGCCAAGCGCAAGCAACTCCTGAGAACATTAGATGGCGTAAAGTATAAGCCAACAGATGTGTTGGGCATCAGAATTTTGCATATTGGAAATTGAAATGCATGACTGTCTTTACACTAAATTCCAACATTCTAACAATGTATTCACATTAAACGACAAACCGTTTCATGAGAGAGAGAGAGAGAGGATCCAGAAAGCATAGAATACCGTGAATGTTTTCATACCTCATATGAAAGCTCATCAGGATCCATCTCATCCCAGGCATCCTGCAAAAATAAGGCATACAGAACGTGAGTGAAAGCAGATTCAAATCACCTCAAAGAAGCCTTACTTTATATGATTCTCTACCCTGCAATTCTAATTTTTAGTTGATCTTTTTCCACAAAATGGACCAGACTCTATCTAACTTCAGTCCACCGCAAGGTCCCATGCTGAAAGGTGTGAGCATAACCTTCCCCGATGCTAGTGACCAATTAACGCCAGCAGATTACAATTGATTCGATTACACTAGTGGTAAATGCATTCCTGACCTTCAAATATATAGCTGTGAAAAACTCTAGTAGCATAAACCGAAAATAATTAGGTATGATCTAATACCAAAATACCAAACAATTTCGATAGTAAGACTGTAAGACTAGATAAAATTATTCCATGGCACACAATTTCCAGTAAGTTGACTGGCTCAACTACAAACAATAACTACCTCATATACACAGGGAGGAGTATGATAACTCCCCGACTAAACTGTCACGAAAACAAAACAAACTTATGCCATGACAGAAGGATAGTACCACTTAAGACTATGGCGGGTTCTAATGCCATGACTTTGTCCTTAGGCCACCATATGACTAAACAAAAAAGGGGTTGAACAGTAGTTATTTTCACACACGGGGGCAAAAACATTCATATTCTCAAGCAGAAAAAGGGTTACAGCTCACGATCAAAAAGGGTTTTGTGGTAGTGTTAGGAGCCTACCTGAGAAGTATGACCCTCATCCTCTAGATCTTCAACCCCTGCAACCAATAACAGTTAGCATAATCCAAACCAATTCTAGAGTGCCCATCAATGAGAACTTTGGTGGTAGCTTAAGTGTACTCACGATCTGCTAACCCAGTTAAGGCAGACAGTCTAGCTGCCATTTCTCTCTCTTCAGCTTCCTGAAGAGCTCTAGCATAGGCCTCATCATCTGAATAAGCAACTTCTTCAATGTCAGAGTTTCTGCCGTCATCTTCTTGATCATTTTCATGGGCATGCACATCGGAAGCATCATCCTGAGGATCATCATCTGTTTCATATTCGTCTTCATCGTCATCCTCATTCTCGGGGTCGTCAAATTCATCCTCATCGTATACATAGCTTCCAGTTTCCCAGCTCCCATAGTCACTGATTTCACTGTTCATGGTCAGCATCATATACGCCCGCTCCTGAAACCCGAAACAACCACGCACACATACAAATCAACAAATATTCAATACACAATTAATTCTACAGAAATTCTTCGGAGAATCCAAATTCCAAATACAATTAGAAAGAAATTGAGGAGACAAATCAAGAAGCAGTGAACTATTCCGCGTATCCAGGAGAAGAAGCAGCAAGAAAGCCCTAACAGCATCAAATAACTTAAAAACGCAGAAATCCAAAACAGACAAATGGGAAAGATAGAGCCACCTGTTCTTGGAGCGTGCGAGCGAGAGCAAGATCTGCATCAATTTGGCTTAGATTAGTGAAGGGAACTCTAGCGGAGGAAGATCGGGGAGGTAGCTCTCCCACCAAATTCGATCCGGTCTCATCCACCGCCACCGCCACTGCCGTCTCCACCCCCTCCTCTCCTTTCTCGCTTCCACCTCCGGCTTCTGAGACAACACCGCTCTGCCGATTCTCCGGCAACCGTACATCAGTGTCGTTAACCTTGGTCGCTTGCTCGGCGGTGACGACGACGTTGCCAGCTTGGCCATTGTCGTTCTCCATGGGCATGATTGAAACCTAGGGTTTTCGAATCCGATATAGGGAGATGAACAAGGGGATTTTGGGGATTGGTATCGAAAGGGAATTATTCAGGAATCTGAGAAAACGATGACACGACGAGAAATGGAAATAGTGCTTCTCTTAGCTGATTTCAAATTTTTGAAATGTGCAATTTCTTCGAAATCACACCCCTCTATTTTTGTTTCTTTCTAAACTCACCGACTCTGTTTATTCATTTGCACCTCCACTTTTTTTGTTTCTGTTTTTTTTTCTTACCAAGACTTCATTAATTTTGACAATGTCACTAGGTAGTATATGTGTTTATCCAAAATCATGATTAAGTTTGAGGTTGATAAATTAATATATATATATATTCTTAACCAATGCAATATGCATTTTATAGCCTTACAGATTTAATTTAACTTAGATTTCAACTAAAAAAAGTTTAGGTTATTCAAAGATGATGATTAAAAAAAAAAAGAACGATGATTATCTTGTTGTACTTATTGGAATCATTTTGGTATTTTATAAGAAAAAGCTAATAAAAATTAGAGAAAATGTTTAAGCTTGTGAAATCTCAGGTAAGTAAATGTATCGATGTTCTTCTTTTGGGTTCCTAATTACTATAAGTCTATAAGAAAAAAAATGAGATAACGAGATGAGCAAAGGCCAAGTGATATTTATGTGTCGATGTGTAGAAGGGCCGAGACGCCAACACTTTTCGCGGAAACGTGCAAGTAAACAAAAACCTTGGCTTGATGAAGAAAATAACTTGGCTTATCGTATTTCACTATTTCTTTTTATAATGATCATTATTTTTTTGTTATTATTATTTTTGTTATTTTTTTCCAAGTTTATTTTTTTTTTCAAGTTTATATTGTTAATTACAGCAATTATTTTTATTTTTTGTTTTGATAAAAAACATGTACAAATTATTACGTTTATAACATTTATTATTTGGAACATTTATGAAAATTAATTTTTATCAATATGTTAAAATAGTTTATCTTTCTTTTTGTCTTTCTTATTAGTCATGTATTTTAATTTTAGACGTTTTACGCTTTATAATTTTTAAGAGTATGATATGGCGGAAAAAAGTATATTTTAATAGGGAATTTTGCTTTTGTAGAAATTCATATATGTCTCTCCTCCTTCACCGTTCATTCACTGATTTTTGTTATCTCTCATATTTCTCCTTCTCCTCATCTCCTCCTCCGCATCACCGCCGTGCCCTTCCCCAGCTCTGCCGGCGGTAAGATTACGTGCTCCCTCAACTTCTTGAATTTGTTCTTTGCTTCATTGATTTTCTCTCACTTGCTCATCTTTACTCGCTTCTTAGTTAGCAGAATAGCGATTTCTCGTGAATCTCTTAAGAGATAAAACGAGTGAGATTGATTATGTTGGAACCATATTCGTATTCTCTCCATTTAGTACGCGAATTTCGGTTTATCGGCTCTAGCACGGTTGTGTAAATGTAAATCCACTTTATCAGGGAATTTTGCTTTGATTTCTCTACTTAGATTCTGTAGCACCGTTGGTTTGAGAATTAGATCGCATTCTCTATTTCGATTCGTTATATTGCTGCAAAATTTATGGTTTGGCGTATTACCGCATTACAGGAGATGATGAGCATTGTCTCAAGTCATCATCACTGTCAGCCATCGATTATACACGAACGGTGCGGTATAGGAACATTAGTTAAGGTTTCTTGTTCGAGATATTGCAGCCCGTGTTTCTCTGGAAGAATGGCTTCCTCTCATAGCCTCTGCTTGAAGAGTACTTGTGGGCAAACTGCTAGGAGAAGGTTTTCAAGAATTTGCAGTGTTGTGGATGATGGGATGAATCCAGATAGTTCGGACGACGAGGAAAAGGAATCACTCGATGATAAAACTAAAAGGGTATGTATTAGAAACCGGAAGGGTATATATGTATACAACTCGGACTATTTTTCGCTGTCCTCTAGGGTGAAACTTATCACTGTATACAACTTGGACTCTGTTAAATAGTCAACGGGGTTTAATACTTTTTGTACATGAAAGCGTAAACCTTCCTAGTTCTTGAGATTAATAAGAAGGTAAATAGAATGTTGATCTAGTTCTGTTTGAACCTGGAAAAAGTGTGCAATTAATTTGATTTTCTGATGTGCCAATGTCTGCCCATCTCTGCCATAGCTTAGTGACACAACATAGAAGTAAGCATGGCTTTGTTTAAAATTTATTTATATTCATCTGATCATTTTGAAACATCATTTTTGTCTTTAGCAAGCGAATGATATGAATCGGGCAAATCTTGAAAGAATGGTCGGGTCGGACGATTCTGCTTTTAACGGCTTAGATCTTGCAACCCTCATCAGGCAGAAGTATGGAAAATCTTATGATGTTCAACTCATCAAGAAGGTATGCCTTTCTGGAATACAAGAGTGTGTGTGATTCTGTATCACACATCTGGATTTATCTACTAAATTATTTTAACGTCAAGAAGAACGTTAAGACCTTCAATCCTCTTCTTTTAATTGCATTAATACAGAATCAGCTTTTGCAAATTTCGTTTGTTCATGTTCCTTTTGCATTTTCATTTTCTTGCTATGACCTTTATTTTATAACGTAGAAAGATTTGTCGTTTTAGAAGCTATGAACTTAAATCATAGTTCTTAGATGTGATTAATGTAGGAGTTCATGGGGCGGAATCTTCTTGCAATGAATGTCATGTGGAAGTACAGAGAACAGGTAAGAGAATCCATTGCTGTGATTTGATCATAAAAGAAGCCTAATGATATGATAGTTCAAACTGATTTCACTAAACTTGTTTGAACTTAAAGGGTTATTACCTTCGTTTTCCATATGATTCAGATTCTGGTTTGACTTCGTTTTCCATATGATTCAGATTTTGGTTTGAGAATCTTTGCCACATAAAAAGTGATATATCCATAAATTGTTGGTATAGTTTCCTGCCTTTGGAAGCCAATACGTGTAAGCTAATTCACGGTTATATCGTTCTTTCTTTTTCTTGAATGCCTAGAGGTCTTTTCCTCTAACTGAAGAAGAATATATACTGAGACTTGACGATGTAGCCAACATGTTGAAATGCTGGGGAGCGGTCTCACATATCCGTAACAGCCTAGCTAAGTCGAAGGAGCGACCTCGGATAGGGAAGGTGAGATCAAGCCTAAACAGAAACCTTAAAAATTCAGACAAAACATATTAGTTAGAACCGTACTTTTCGAGTTTAAAATTCCCGGGGACATGGGTGGTTTCTCCTCTTCATGCAGGCTGTCAGCATTTTCATAGACATGGATTCGACAGGGGGGCGAGCAAACGAATGGATTTACAAGTAGAAAACCGAGCGGTCTACAACTGCTAAACCGAAGAAAGTAAAAGGTTTTGTATCTAAATTAATCGTCATCAATTCATTTTCAAAGCTCTTCTGTGATGGTGATTTGCAGAAACAGAGGTTTGTGCTATATTTGATGTCTGAAATCAGGTATTATATATATACATGTGTGTATAGCTTAGTAGTTAGTAGACACAAATGTTTACATGAACTCTTGTTGTGAAAATATCTAAATTGAATCCTCTTTGTGAATCTTCCACTTTCTTCGTGATTTGTAAAAGCAGCCACATGCTCAATTATTCTCATTTAGTTTCGGCATTTATGTAACTTTTGGACCATTTATGAGTAATATTCATGGGTATCTTTACTTTTCTAGGATGTATAGTTAGTTAAGTTATTCATTTTTTATTAGACATGAAAATCGAATTGTAAGTTATACAATTTGGTGTAACTTTAGTCTTAGTTTAGACTTTTAGTTTAGACATTTAGTTTAGACTTTATATATATTGTAACTATTGTTTAAATTAAAAAAAAAATATGGAATTTGAATCTATCATTATTTTTACTCTAGATCAGTTTTTGTGAAAGTGAACCATTTTTGTTTCAACATGAACACACGACTAAGAAATAAAACTAGTAATTATTAACAAAGTGGATTTTTGATAGTCATATTCTTTTTTTTTTTTCGGTTTCTAGTTGGTCACCCCAAAATGAATGAGTACTTCTCCAATACTATAACCGTGAAATACTTTTTGTTTTTTATTTAGTTGGAGACCAAAAATGTTGGAACATCGTGATACTTTTTGATACAATACATAATGATAATGCTTATCTTCATCATTATTATCATCACACTCATCCACCTCCACGTCCTACCTACATCATCATTTATTTTATGTTAATTTTCTCATAAAATGAAAGAAAAAAAAGATCACCATCATTATCATAATTACTATTATTGATGATGTTGTCACATCACGATACACATCATGACTCACATCATCAACGTATGCTTCTTAACTTCATCATCGAAAGCATCCTCTCCTCTCATCACCGCAACCACTAACAAGTAAAACATCTTCATCATCTTTACCATCCTCACACATCATCATCACCACCATCACTCCTCATTTGTTTTAATCACCAATTTAGGGCATTAACTGTTGATTACATTCTCCAAACATTAATCTGCTAATTACTATTAAAATCGTGTGACGTCTCAATTTTCAAATTTAGAAATTCAAATTATAGTTTAGTTCGATAACAAGCATATTCGCGCAATTTGCATTTTCTTACAAATCAAACAATTATGTGTAATGACAATTTATCCTGTCAGTCATTGTGCTATATCGCATGTTTTTTTATAGCGTCCTTGAGTCATGTGTAGTAATAAGGTTGTTTGAATCTTTTAACAAAAAAAAAAATGTTTGAATGATGATTTTTTCCGACTTTTAAATGATTAATGAAGTTAAATAAAATTAATTTAAAAGGATTCCACTATTTTGTTTTATTATTACTTAATTTTTTTTTGTGAAAACTCAAATTTAGTTTATGATTTCTTTGTAATTTTTGATTAAAAAAAAAAAAATCATTTCCAATTCGAATGTATGTACTATGTAGCAGATCTTTGGAGCTACTAGTTTGACCCAAAAGTAAGGTGAAAGTACAAGAGAGGCCTTGGCTTTTTATTACCCTCTCAAACATTTCACAAACACAAAACCCAAAAAACCAGAGTCTACACATTGGAAAATTTCAGAACCACAATTCTCCGGCGAATCCAACGTTTCCGGCTCGAATCTCTACTTCATCGACGGCGATATACCCCTCGGCGGCGTTTCATGGTTGCAATTCGTAACCAAGCTAGTCATCGTCTACCCGATTTTGGACCAGTAGAGAGAAAACTCAGGCCTTCCGTACAGTAAAAATCAATTTCGTCTCTGAAACGGCGATCTCGACGACTTCAACGAGACACCGTAGTGTTCCAATCCGTTTTCCCGACGCCGGAGACCGACTTTGGAATTGAGTAACCCTAGAGACGTATGGTTGATTGGAGTGGCGATGCACCGGCAGGGCTCGTCTCCGATCACGCCTTCAAGCTTTAGCGCCGCCGTTTCTGCTGCTGCCGATGTATCTTCCGGTCTGAACAAGTCTCCTTTGTCTCATCCGATTACTGTTGCGCCGATTTCCGCTGCTTACCCGTCCGGCGATCCTATGCTGATGATGTCCGGGAGTCCTCTTGCTAGGGTTCGATTATCTGAAATTATGCCTTACGAAGGGGCTCCTTCTCCGGTGTATGGAAAAGCCGTGGAGGCTTTGTCTGTGTCTTTGATGAGGTATAATGCTTCCGTGATCGAGCTCGGCAGCGAAGACACTGCACTTATGCGATGTGGACTTGAAGCTGCTCGTTTGTATTTCAGAACTAGAAGCCTTAACGTTTCTGGCAAAGGCAATCGTGGCCTTTCTATGTATAGAGCTGGAAGGTAATACTTCTTTTTTTTCTCTCTTCTTGATTTTTTCTGGATCGGTCACTGGTTTTGTTCTTTTAGAAAGGATTGGTTTTGCGCTTGAATTGGACAATTGCTTTGACTGTAGTACCCTTCATTGGTCATGCTTGAGATTCTTGAAATCTAGACAGTTCGTACTTCTCAGTTTCTGATCTATATGTTGTATAATGACTCAGTGTTTTTTTTTTGTCTTCTGAATAGATCTGTTGAAGATTTAGATTCTTCGCCTCCGTGCATGGCTGAGATTTTCCGGTGCTTGGGTAAAGTAGCACGAGCTGCGTTATCTGCAATAGCAAGGCATCTACGCCTAAGAAGCGAGTAGGATGGTTAATTGGTTATGATGCAATATTCTCTGGTTTGACTACTACAGTTTTTCCTCGTTACTTTTATTAACTCATAGAATGAGCATATACATATACGTTTTTTTTGCAGTGTTTTTAACCATATGCTCGATGACTTTCCACTAGCTCCGAATGAGGTTTCCTCGTCTGTGCTATTGGCTTCCTACGCTCATCCATCAATCCAAAATGGTAAACCTGCTTCTGGAGGTGGGAATCTATCAACTAATATTGAAGTTGAGAAGGGATTGCTGACACTGTTCTCCTCAGATGGCACTGGCATTCAGGTCACCTCTATGAACTTTCTGTGTGTAGAAGGATACATATATGCTTTCATTATAGCGAGGAACTTGATTGGAAAATGTGACTTTGTTTACCTTTCGAAGAACAAAATAGTTGCTCAAGAATACTGTCTGACATGATCAGCCATAATCCTAAATTTTCAGTTTTGCTTGAAAACTCTGTTCCACATATATAAAATACCTTAGGCTATTATTTTGTTCCTTCTGAAATTTCTTCTATCCTTAGGTATGTGACCCAAATGGTCGTTGGTACACAGCAGATAATGGATGTGGGGTGGGTGATCTCTTACTGATTACTGGCAAAGCGCTTAGTCATGCTACTGCAGGTCTCCGTCCAGCTGCCTCTTACAGAGCTACTACTGATCATTTGTCTGGCACTGACACTCGTGGAAGGTATGTTTTGAAGACATAATAAGCTTTCCCTTCACAAACTTTATGACAGCTTTTCCTTAACAAATTTTATGACATGAATGCATGCTTACATATTTAATTAAATTGTTAAAACTTTCCACATGCAGGGCATCTCTAGCTTTTAGGCTTATGCCGAAAAGTAATGCTATACTAGATTGTTCCCCAATAGAAGCAGCTGGCCATGTAATTCCTCAAAGCTATGTGCCAGTATCTGTCAGTCAGTTTATGGATAACCTCTTGGCCGAGAATGACACTCTAGTTAGTCCGCCTGTGAAAACCAATGTAAGTTCACCCTTTCTTGCTGTAGTAAAACTAACTGTCTAGATTTGAAAGTACATTTAAACGTACAAAACTTTGATATCTGTGAAGTTCTATGCCAATAGTACCCAAATCTTTCTTTTGCCTTGACATTTGGAGCAGAAGTACTGAGGAAACAATTTTTTAAGCCTCCTGGGTATCCTTTCAGATCATGCACTTTTGTCTTTTAGATAATTTCGATTTATATTTTAATGAGCCGATGTGCAACTTACATTACATTTGTTTGAGGATCTCCCTTCATTTGGATCTGTTATATGATTGGCACTACCTCAATATTATAATGATGTAAGTTTCTTTGTTTGATGTTAACTGCTCAGAGCATAAGGTCTTATGTCAAGAGATCTTCTGAATTGTTGATGTCAGGTTCTGCGGGATGATGTTTGCAAAGAGCCTTCCTTGAGAAGTGTTCTCTCGGATCCAATTTCGTGAGTACCATTTTTCCCTTAGTGTACGAGACGAACAAATCTCCTTATCTACGTTAATCTTATCACATAAAAAGTACCCTAGCTAGGTTTTGTTGAGTGCTGGCAAGTGCTTTTCCCAAACTTCTCCTCAAGTAGTTTTCTTTTCTATTCTGATTTTTCTATTCTAATTTAGCAAGTGGTTCAAAGCTAAATCATGCATGCCAGATATTAGACATACTCTGACGACATTATTTACTCATCTTTTGTTGCTAGCTCCGTAAGCTGTATAAATTGTTCAATTGTTTCCTTCTTTTTACTCTGTTGCTGTAATTCTGCGAAGGCAAGGCAGTGAAATTAGGGTTCTAATTCGTCTGTTGCAAACTCTTTGATGTTTAGTGGTGCTTTTCTTGAAGACGCAATTGTTGTCTCTTGTGGACATTCATTTGGTGGCCTCATGCTTAGAAGAGTCCTTGAAATGGTTGGTACTAATTTCCTTCGATTCTACTAATATGCTAGTTTCATGTGGTGGTTCTTCCTATATACCCAAGAATATTTCGTAACCACAATTGTCTTCTGCACAGTCTAGATGTACGCTCTGCAATGCAGAAGTCGAGCCTGGGTCTCTGGTCCCTAACCATGGTAATTCCATAGAGCTTCATTCTCTTTTTATCTGTGTTCCTCAATAAATAAATCGACCAAGGACCAACAATAGTCTTTTGGGTTTTCACATACAGAAACCCTAGTCCTAACCGTATTCCTTTTCTATTGTCAAACACCTAGCACTTAGAGCTGCCGCTTCAGCTATCAAGCAGCAGGATGATAAAAGACTTTTCCATAACGCAGCCATGAGGAGGCGTAGAAAAGAAATGAGTGATCAAATGGATGTGGTGAGATGATTTGTCACTGCTCTTTATGGCTAATTGCTTTTCTGGGTCTTTTGTGGTTTCCGGTTACAAATTTACTATCGCCAAACTTACAGCCTGCACCATCACCTGTTTTCTGCTTAACTTAACTTATATAGTCGATGGTCCTCAGATAAAAGTTGTGACTTGATCCCAAATTACTCCCTGCAGGAAAATGGAGATCCAGCTACGGATGACGGAATGCAGAGAGTGGTGCATTATCCATTTGTTGTAAACGAGAAAGTGCTCATCAAGGTAGGCGATTAATTCATATTATTTGCTTCTGACGTATTTCTTCCAACGTATGAAACATGGTTCCAATTACAGGGAAACCGGAGAACCCCAGAAAAGTTTGTAGGAAAAGAAGCAATCGTGACATCTCAATGTCTCAATGGCTGGTAACTAACTATGTATAAGAGCTGAAACAAAAGTATGCTTTATAGGTGAAGAGAGTTATTTTGAGTCTTATTCTCAATCTCATTTTGTTTTTGGTTTAAAGGTATCTATTAAAGATTGTCGAAAGCGGAGACAATGTGCGTCTGCAATACCGATCCCTAAAAAAGATAATGAACGATGACAGAGGAGGAGGCCTACAGGTTCAACCGGTTGAGAGCAATAGCATGTAGAAATGTAATCATGTTTTTCCCTCTTCTTTTCTTCTTGTTCTACATTTCTAGGAAAGGAAAGTAAAGATAATGTGGTTTGGGTTTTGAGATTCTGCACAAGTTAAAAATCGTTTGGGTAGAGAAGCAGTGGAAGACTGTTGGGAACTATATTAGCCTCCTAGTATTTAGAGGTTTTGTACAGAACAAGTGTTAGATTATAATGAAGAAAACAACCAACGCTTACTCTTGTCTCTTGATGTGGTTCCAAAACAGAGCAAAAGTAGTTCCCTCATTTACTTTGCGAGTTTGTTGTAAAAATACCACCCATTACCAACTGACCCAAATACTAAGAGAATTCGTTTATCTGGTTCTTATTGTAAAATCAAGATTGGGAAGAATTTTACGACTTCTTTTTAGTCTCCGCGCAAGAATTTAATATGCAATAAAAAAAGAGAAACATTATTGTCCAATGTTCGTGATCATTCTACATAATATAATTTATCAAAATATGGAAATCACACTACTAATTTATAAAATGAAGTATGTTAATACATTTATATATTTAAGCATGTTAAGTCTAATTCAAATCTAACTATAAATCAAATTATAAAATATTAAAATTAAATTCTTTACACATTATTCATAAATGCACATTGTAACGTCCCTGATCCGTTCTAGGAGTAGGACGGACTAGTAGCATTACATTGTTGAGTTTTATGAACAATCTAGTCTAAGGCTCCGAATGGAAGAGCGGGTCAAGCGGGTGTGGGTTAAGCGGGTCAAGCGGATCAAGCGGGTAAAATGCGGTTCAAATTTATTGAGAAACGGAACAGATCAAAATGTACGTGAGTGTGAACCACTTTTTATACACTTTTAAAACGCAAACTCTGAATGGAAAATTAAATAGTAAAAACGTGTCGAGCGGATAATACGCTCAAAAACTACACTTTTACTACTCATCCATTCACAGCCTAAGTCTTAAAACGAATTAGAGATTGTGGCCGGATTATTTATAAATTCGACTCTCTCGTCTAAATCTTCAAGATTGTATGGACATCTAAAACGTCAACGGTTAAAGTCAACGTTCAAATTCAACCGTCAAAGTCAACAATGACGGCGGTTAACAAAGACGGCTGGTCCATAGTACAATGACGGCGGTCAAAGTCTCTGTTTTTTCGAGACTACATATTGTTTGAAGCGAATGTGAAGTTGAAAAAAGGTTCACCATGTCCCTACATTTACCAAAAAAAAATCAATAAGGCTTGCATCGAAATAAATTTTAAAAGTCTATTATTTACGCACCAAAATGTCACTTATTACCCTTCTTCTATTCCCGTTGGGAACAAGATCCCACAAATTCTTATCAATAATCCTATTTTTTTTGCATCCTGAATAAGCATGGTGTGTCTACTGATGTAACGATCGAGACTGGAAATGCGTTTATGTTCTGAAATAACGTTTAGACCTCCAAGAATGTATGGACATCTATAAAAGAAAGATCAAACTTTTGTAAATGAATTGCAATCAGAACTAAAAACTCTCATCAATCCTCAAATGAATCTGCTTGCTTGTGAGATTCGGTGAACATTTGCTAGGTTTAAATCAAAACAAATGAATATGCTTGCTTGTGAGATTCGGTGAACATTTGCTAGGTTTAAATCAAAACAAATGAATCTGCTGGCTTGTGAGATTCAGTGAACATTTACTAGGTTTAAATTAAATAATAAGGTGAAACGAAAATAAATATTATTTGCATGTTAAATAAAAATAAGCTTTAGTTTAATATATACAAAATCGAAAAAACACCAAGCTCTTACTCTAAATTTTTTATCCATCACTGATCCACATTTGACCTATCTTTAGGGGGCTTGTCAGTTTTTTTTCTTCCATAAATAATTAGAGTAAAATCTATTTGAAAATATCTAGTCTAAATATTACTTATAATGAAAAAAATATGTATAGGCCCCATACTAAGGCTATGAATGGGAGAATGGAAATATGACGGTTCAACAGCAAGGAGGATGGTCCACATGTGTATCTCCCATTCATGAAAATTTTACATCCACTTTTTTATTAACTACAGTATATAAAAATAATAATATTTTTAACTATACTTCATACGCAAAATAAAATTTTTGTGTAAAAAATGTGATCTGTCATTAACAGTAATTATAATGCAGTGTAAATGGAACATAACACAAGTCTTTCTTTTCTTTTTCAATTTAAACATATTTAAAATAGTAAATAAAATATTATTGACCATCACAAGTAATTCAAAATAAAATTGTATTAATTATTTTAATTATAAAAAAATTAATTAAAGTTTGATAATATTTATTATACCATTATTGCACTAACCATACTTATTCATTTTCTTTTTTTTTAAATACAATTTTTTTTTCATAATTAATGTGTAGTATATGGTTTATTTTCCTAAATTCACATGCATAATCTAACAATTAAAAAAAAAAAAATTGGATTTACAATTATAACTAATCTTTTATTTGACAAAAAATATTGTATTAATAAATTAACCTTTCTAAAATTAAATAATTTATAATTAATTTTTATTATACAATTACTTAGGAGATAATTATATTAAATAAAAAATTAAAATTTTTTTTTTTTAATTTTGTTTTTAAAAATATCAAATAATGTATTCATAATTAAACTCTTATATTTTATATTATAATTTTGAGTTTTAAAATATTGTATTTTAGAATTTTTTAGTTTTTTTTAATTCTTGATCCGCACCGCTAGACCCACTTTCACCATTGAAACATATATTTTGGACCGCCATATCCGATTGATCCGCACTTAATCCGCTAGATCCATTTGATCCGCACTTGATCCGTACTTGTTCTGCCAGATCCGCTTGATCCGCTCCGCCAGATCCGTTTTCTCCATTCGGAACCTACATAATGCCCTGATTCCGCCCCTGCCCTACCCTTCTATCTACCCATTAACCTCCACCTAACTAAAAAGCACATTCGTTTTAAGTTTATTATTATTAAATAAATAAAATTTTGTTGTAAATGTATATATAAAGAGAAGCAGTACAAACCATTCCAGTCAACTCAGGTTTCTTACCAAAAAGCAACGCGTCTCAAACAGCAAATCCATGGCTCCCATTGTTCAACCTCTTCCTACAAGGTAAAATGTATATATATCATTGCAAACAAAAAAAATATATATATCTATAAAGAAAAATTATACTAGTCTCGGATTTACTTGTTTAAATATGATAATAATATGATCTGTGAACTGTGATTGATGATAATGAATTATTTGACAGTGTTTCGGATGAGAAATACGCGAATGTGAAGTGGGAAGAATTAGGATTCGGGTTTGTTCCTACGGACAATATGTATGTTGCCAAATGCAAACATGGAGAGAGTTTCCAAGAGGGAAATATTGTTCCTTTTGCTGATCTCCAAATCAGCCCTTGCTCTGCAGTTCTTAATTATGGCCAGGTTTGTTATTAATCCATAGAGATCAACTAATTAAAAATATAAACATATATAACCATTATATATACAAATTGTTATTTTAGATGAAACGGAAAACTAATAATTGAGCTATTGTTTTAACAATTCTCTAGTAATCGTAAGCTTCACTTTTATTGAAATATGTTCAAATTTAAATAATAATAGATATATATAAAACAAAAGTAATAATTTAACTGCTTCATCAAAATTTACAAGTGATTTTTCTTTTAAAAACTTTATGGAATTAAACATAATAAATATTGGATTTAGTGATGTGCAAGCAATCTAGTCTGAAAATATTGGTGGTTTGGGTATGAATAGGGTTTATATGAAGGGCTAAAGGCTTACAGGACAGAAGATGGCCGGATTATGCTGTTCCGACCAGACCAAAACGGTCTCCGCCTTCAAGCCGGAGCCGACAGACTCTTCATGCCTTATCCTTCGGTCGATCAGTTTGTCTCCGCCGTCAAACAAGTTGTCCTTGCCAACAAGAAATGGGTATATATATCTTTTACTTGTATGCATTCTTCAGTATTAAATCTTATAATTAATATGAAATGTACTCTTTAATATACATATATAATTGTTTCTTTTAAGGTTCCTCCTCCGGGGAAAGGAACATTGTATATTAGACCTCTCTTGTTTGGGAGTGGTCCTATCCTTGGCGCACTTCCGGTTCCTGAGTACACCTTCGCAGTGTACGCTTGTCCTGTTGGACGTTTATACAAGGTGAATGTTCTTTTGATTGTTTTCTTGTTTTTAAACGAGAAAAGCTAACTCGGGTTTCATGTTTTGGTTTGTTGGTATAGGATAACTCGGGTTTGAATCTGAAAATCGAAGATAAGTCTCGCCGAGCTTTTTCTAGTGGAACCGGTGGTGTGAAGAGTATCACAAACTATTCTCCTGTAAGTTTTGAAACGAAAAAATACATCAAATTTTGATATTAATTAATATTACATCAAATCATAATGTAACGGAGATTTTTCTTGTTAAAGGTTTGGAAAACAGTGGCAGAGGCGAAAGCACAGGGTTTCTCTGATGTTTTGTTTCTGGATGCTGCAACTGGCAAAAACGTCGAAGAACTTTTCACTTCTAACATTTTCATGGTCAAGGTAAAATTATTTACATATATATATATATAGAGAGAGAGACGTTTTGAAGTTTTATAGAAGATTAAGACCTATGTGATATTGTATGTAGGGAAATGTTGTGTCGACTCCAGAAATTTCAGGAACTATTTTGCCAGGAGTCACACGGAAAAGTGTCATCGAATTAACTCGTGATTTCGGCTACAAGGTTTGGAATATTCCAATCATGATATATTTATATTTAATCCAAGTTGATCTTGTAATTTGCGAAAATCTCCTAATTTGGATTAATCTGGGTCAATTAAGGTGGAGGAACGTGTTGTTCCTGTCGAGGATCTTGTCGATTCGGAAGAAGTTTTCTGTACTGGCACTTCTGTGATCGTGACAAGTATCGCGTCCGTAACCTTTAAAGACAGAAAGTAACATTTTCTTTA
The DNA here is from genome assembly GCA_900406395.1 of Kernera saxatilis. Classification (NCBI taxonomy): domain Eukaryota; kingdom Viridiplantae; phylum Streptophyta; class Magnoliopsida; order Brassicales; family Brassicaceae; genus Kernera; species Kernera saxatilis. The sequence goes on from OVAY01001043.1 coordinate 36,094, forward strand.
CTTCTCTCTTAATCATTAAAAAAAAAAAGTTCATACTAATCCTGACACTAATTATTAGTACTATGCCACAACTCAAAATCTATATATATATATAAATTCAACACAGGACCGGATTCAAAACAGGGGAAAAAACATTGGCTGCGAAGCTCTTTGCGACGTTAATGGATATCCAGATGGGTCGGGTCGAGGATACGAAGGGATGGACGGTGGAGATTGACCCATGCCAAGCCACCAGGGTTGAAACTTGAAGCTCCAATTTATATACAAGTTTTATAAGCTAAGAAATATCTGAATATGTGTCTCGATCTTTTTGTTCATGTCTCGTGTCATGTCGATACTATCAATAATAACTAATAAACTTATTAATATTTTCATAATTCAATACAGTTTGAAAGGTATTATCGTTAAAAAACTCTCATGACTTTTTTTTTTTTTTCTCTCTCAGGACTTTTTGTTTGTTTCTTGATTTTTCAGATTTAACCCTCGTGTCTCATTACCATTGGTCCATTGATATCATTACATACTTATACTACTTGTCTTAAACCTAATTTGCTTGCTAAAATAAACACAGCCCATTTATAATTGGACTCTAATTACTTATGGCCCAATGGCCTTCTTCTCCCTTTGACTCTTCTTCACTTTTTACTTTTTCTTCTTCTCCTTCACGAGTCTCATTCTTTTTTTTTATAATTCAAAGATAAATCTTAGATATAATTGAAGGGCCAAATTAATCTTTTGGAGGAGGTGCAGTCCACAGATAGACCTTCTTTTCAAATATGCAAATGAGCCTGAAAGTAGGGGTCTATATATGTGTGGATGTCCAGAAACAATATGTTGTAGTTTAACGCAATAGATGGATCAAACCTGAAATGTGTTGGCGTTCCAGACCAGTCCCCTTACCACCTGACCACAAGGTCCTGGACGACCTCTTCTTTTTCTACATGTTTCTTCCATGTTTCTTTTTCTTTAATCTACAGCCCCATCTCACTCTTTGAATTTCTCTTGTGCACAGTCAAGCAAAATATGAAACTCCAACACTTTTTAGTTTTCAATAACCCTTTAAACCTACTATTAAAACTCGTGCTCTCTGATTTCATTTATGAAAAATATATATGATAAAGATCCAACATA
>OVAY01001044.1:0-37223 GCA_900406395.1 Kernera saxatilis
ATGCGGTGGACATTATAAAATGATGAACAAATGTAGCGATGGACAAAAATAATTGTGGACAATACGATATATTATAAATATGATGAATATAAGTAGAGATGGACAAAGTATAAGTACCGATGGACAAAATATAAGTAGCGATGGACAACAAAAGCCGTGCAACTGTCATGTCATGTCAAGTCACGTTTTGGCAGACAAAAACATCAATTTTAGTGGGGGTGTCAAGTCACGTTTTGTCTGACAAAAACAACAATTTTAATAGGGGTATTTTTGCCATTTTAAAAAAATTGTGGTAGATCTTATAAGGTTTTTCAATTCTACAACTTTTCAAAAAATTGTGGTATATCCCATAATTTTCTCAAGATTTAATACCCCAATCACTGCCTTACAAACCAAAGGGCATGTGTTGTAAACTTGTAATTCACTATTATTTAGAAAATTTATTTTTAGTAAATCTAATAAAGGGGTTAGCAAAATTAGACAAAAAGATATTTAAACTACATATGGTATTTTATAGAAAGTAACAAATTATTATTTTTTCTATATATGATATTTCTTTGAAACAAAATATATTTAGAATGTGGATCTAAAAAAAAATCTGTTTCATTTTTATATATAGTAATATTTATATAAAAAATAAGTCTTACAAAATAGCACCAGAAAAATGATTTCATACAACAATGATCATTTATTTTCCCAACCCTTCCTTAATATGTATATTTTTTGCCAACCTATAATGATGTAATGTGCCGATTTTTTAAAAAGATAGAAAATATAAAAAAGAAAACGTGGGCCGAACATTATCAAGAGAAGAAGCATAAACCCATCGCGCTGTGTGACAGAGTGTTGTTGTTTGTTCCCCCAGCAAGCGAGTCTCTCATCAGGCTTGTTTATCCTCCAAAGGTAAAGAAAAGCCTCAGATCTTATTCGCATTCTCTCATCTATTTCTTCCCTCGATTCTCTTTCTCAGTTTCTCCTCCTCGATTTAGATCCTTACTTTACCCTTTGAATTTCCTTGCAAAAAGTTCGGGATTTTGTTCCTATGTTCCGAAGAATGCTGGCCTTTTTTTCCCTCTAGGTTTCTTTATTCCTCGTCGGATTTTCATCTCCTTTGGTGGGTTTCTTCGTTTTCCTTGTGATTTCCGAGAAAATCTGATGTTTGATTTGATTCCTCCTTCTGAAAGTTTTGTTCTTTTTAACACATTGTCAAGCTTCTTTTCGTTTATTGGCTCTGTCTTTAGGTATATGATGAGAATCTTGCAAGTACATTACCTTCAGTTGGATCATTGACCTAGATTAGATTCTTCTTTGTGTTCCCTTCTGCATATTTATATTTCCCAAATCCTCGGATGCCAAACTGCAGTCTTCTATTTTAGATTCCATTCAAGCAATAGAATTTCTGGGAGTTTGGATGATGAATTTCATCTGGTTTAGGCCTGAAATCTAGTTTTCTGGCAATATTTGATGCTTAATTAACAGACTTATGCTTTATGTTCTTGTCAGATGAAGGTTTTACCGATTTTTTCCCGTAAAATATTTGTATTTGAACGAGTGCTGTTTCAATTTGGCATCACAGTAAGATTATCTGTTTTTGGTTTGGGATCAATTTGATTGGAAATTCTTCTATGGCTTAGCAATTAAATAATAATCATGAATTTTGGTTTACCTTTGATGATATACTGTTCATCCCCTTTGAGGAAAGCTTATATTTCTTTGTACATATCACATATGTATGCAAATTTTAAGATTCGCTTTTCATAAATAAGAGTTTATGCATTGGTTCTTCTTGCATCAGAAAGATCATGTATTAACTTCTTTTTTTCTCCAGCCTTCAGTCTCAATAAAGTGGCAAAGATGGTCGCAGAGCGCTTCACAGTCGATTTGGATAAGCCACTTGTCTTTCAGGTGATGCGCTCGATCACTTCTTTTGGGCATAGCCATTTTTACATGCATTCATCATATAAGATCGACAAAAGAAAGTAACAAATGGCAAAGTTCTCTGTCAACCTTCAAATCTGTCTGGCTGAAGCTTTGATATTTGCAATGCTTCAATTTACTGATAAAAAGAAACTTCTCTTCTCATCAGGTTGGTCATCTTGGCGAAGAATATCAGGAATGGATTCATCAACCTATTGTATGCGTAGAGGGTCCTCGTTTTTTCGAAAGTGATTTTTGGGAGGTACCAACTTTCCCTTTTTAAGATTTATCTTCTTATATGTTATCCTCTATGTTTTGGTTAACTCCTTTCTTTTTTGTGGAAATTTGAGCAGTTCTTGACTCGCACGGTTTGGTGGGCAATCCCAACTATTTGGCTCCCATTTATTTGCTATGTTCTTTCAATATCGGCGAGGAAGGGACTTACGTTTCCCCAGATGGGTTTAATAGTTGCCTTTGGCATACTCGCATGGACACTGCTCGAGTACACTCTTCATCGTTTCCTTTTTCACATCAAAACCAAGACTTACTGGTTAGTTCAATACCCGTGATTATGCACCATAAAAAAACTGAGTTTCATCACGAAGCTGATTCTGTTTCATTTCCTACCGTTTTTTTCTTTCTTTTCTTTAGGGCAAACACCGCTCACTATCTTCTTCATGGATGCCACCATAAGCACCCACAAGACGGCCTTCGTCTTGTTTTCCCTCCTACCGCAACAGCTATTCTCTTGGTTCCAGTAAGATCATCTTCTTGATTCAAATCTGGAACCTTTTTCATTCATTCTGTGTTTCAAAGAACAGGAACTTATAACGATGTTCTTCTTTTTCCTTGTTAGCTATGGAAGTTGCTCCATCTCTTAGCTACTCCTGCTACAGCTCCTGCTTTGGTTGGAGGCATATTGCTTGGCTATGTGATGTATGATGTTACTCATTACTATCTACACCATGGTCAACCTAAAGAACCAACCTTTAAACATCTTAAGGTAAGAAAACCCATCCCTAAAAATCTCATTTCTTGCATTCATACTTATTCCTCGGAGTTTCTGATGGGTTTTGGTATATGTTTTACAGAAATATCACCTGAATCATCACTTCAGAATTCAGAACAAAGGATATGGAATCACTTCATCTCTCTGGGACAAAGTCTTTGGAACACTTCCTGGTATAAAGGCCGTCCAGAAGAAGAGCTAAACTGGATTTCTGTTTGCCATTTTCAGAGTGTCTGAAAAACTCACTGAGCTTGTGTAATGACTGTTAACTACTTGTATAACGATCTATCACCAATTCACCATATTAACATATCTAGTGGTGCCTAAACCGGTTTTCAGTTTAATTGTGGTTAGATTTCATTGGTTTTCAGATTTCCAGTTTATGAATATCATTCAGGATTCGGTGTTTTAGTTTAGCAAATTATATTTTAATTTAAGGAATTTTTAAAAAATTAAATATTTTTTTTTAATCATTTTTCGGTTTTAGTTACGGTTTGTTCATAGAAAAAATGAAAAAAAATCGGATTACTTTTTATTCAATTTGGTCTTTGAATCGACTATTCTTTGTTCGTTTAAAAACCGTATTGGGTACATATCTACTACAGGGAGACGTTCACTTTTACACTTCAAGCACGAGGTTACAATCTTCATTTGTCTGGCTTTGTCTTGAGAAATCAAAACAGAGGAGGAATACTCTGTTCGTTCCTGAAGAAATTCGTTGGATCAATCTTTCCTTTAACCAAACCCAATTTCTTGAAATTTCCTTTAAAATACATCTCACCCCATTTCCTCGCATCTTCAAAACTCGTGTTGATTCCTCTGTTCGCACCCAAATCAAGATCTCTGTAATTCAAATAAGCTCCTCTCGGAGATGCAGAAACGTACGGACTCATGTAATCGTAAAGCAATCTCATCCACCTAACATGCTTGTTCATCTCCTCGACTTCATTCACCTTCCATTTCACCATATACTGTATATTATACAGATTGCCTTTCCTGTGTGGATATGGAGACTCTGTTTCTGAAACCTCGCTTATTTTCCCACCCAATGGCTCTAAGATCATCAATGGATTTTCTTTCTCGAGAAACCTTTTGGTGACTTCTTCGAAAACGTTTTCCGGAACTGGTTTTTGAACAAAATCTGATTTTGCTTTGAAATAAAGATCCTCGTATCTCTGGTCTCTGTCGAGCATGATCTCTAACGGCTGTCCTGATTTCCAATTGAAGAACATTATCGACTCGATCCAGCTCATTTCCGAGCAGTCTTGAGCTCGTAACCCGAGTTCCGGAAACTTTTGGTTCATCAGAGGAATCAATCTATCGATTCCACCAAGAAACAGAGTTTGAAATGTAGATTTGACTCTTCTTTGATTCCCCTCTTGACTGTTGTCAATTATGACTCTGATGAATAAATCTTCGTCTAGCTCTGCTCCTATGTATTGCCATCGATGAACAAGCTTGTTCATGCTAGGTCCCATTGTATGCTGACTTATGAAACAAGTTACCTTTTCAGGAACCCTTACAAGCTTAACCTTCCATGACAAGACAACGCCAAAACTCGCTGCTCCACCGCCTCTAAGCGCCCAGAACAGATCTTCTCCCATCGCTCTCCGGTCGCGAATTATCCCGTTTACGTCCATCAAACGCGCGTCCACAACGTTATCAGACGCTAAACCGTGTTTTCTCATTATTGTACCGAATCCTCCGCCGCTAATATGCCCACCAACTCCAACACTTGGACATATTCCGGCGACGAAGGCATGGATCTTGCTGGTTTTCGCGATTTTGTAATAGAGTTCGCCGAGTGTTGCGCCGGATTGGATCCACGCGGTTTCGTCCGTGAGGTTGATGTTGATCGATCTGAGGTTGACGAGGTCGATGACTATGAAAGGTGATTGTGAGAGGTAAGAGAGACCTTCGTAGTCGTGACCACCACTCAGGGTTCTTACTTGCACACCAAGTTTCCTGCTGCATAGAATTGATCTTTTGATTTCGGATTCAGATTTCGGTTTGAGGATCAGAATCGGCTTCAGGCTTGTGAAATTCAAGTTGAGGAAACTTGAATTTGGGGATGAAGATTCGGAGAAGTCGGTGTAGATTAGGGAATCTGGTGAGTGATTAGTGAGATTTGTAGGGTTTTTGAAGATTGAATTGCAGTAATTTGTCGACAAGCAACTTTGAAACTGTTCTTTTGTCGGAGAAGAATAAACAGAATTGAGATATTTAGCTAAGAAGAGAAGAAAGAGAGACAAAGCAAGCTCTCTCATAGTTTTTTGTTTGTTTGTTTCTTGTGTTTGAAGTCTCAGTCTCACACAAAGAAGAAGTATTGTTCTTGATCTTGTCTGGTTTAGAAAGTTTCTGATATTTGTTGAGAAAACTGGATGAGTTGCAAAGAAGAAGGCTTGAGAAGACTATAAATATTTCAATTTTGGGGGTGTTTATTTGAACAAAATATTTAATTAATATCATTAGAAATATATAAAATGATTATCTTGAGGAGTAGCTAAAACAAAGACGTTAGCTAAGAGTCAAAGAGGGCATTTTCAAAGTTGATGTGGAATGGTGACAACCATATATGGGAATTACGCATTCTAACAAAATGTTGCAATTTCCAAATGTGCTATTAATTATTACTTGCTTGAAAATAATTTTGCGCATTATTAGATGTAGACCTCCATGGTTACAAAAAGCAAAAAAAAATTATAAATAAATCAGAATTAGCGTTTTAAGGCTTTTCCTTTTACAGCTACGTATCCATTTTAAGTAAATTAGTTATCGTTAGAGTTTTAGATTAGTGATTGGTGCTTTGACAAAAAAAAAAAAAAAAAATACTAGTGATTGTGGTTTGTCAAGTGTCATGGGTTAGCTGGATATTATTACACAAATACAATTAAACAAGTTTCAAACGAATTAAACTAGTAAATCACAAGTTTTTTGAGTAACAAGATCTTCTAGATTAAGAATCAGGCTTAAGCTCAAAATCTACACAAAAGATGAAAATTCCACAATTTTGAAATTTAAATTACTTACATTCCCTTGAAAAACACTTTTTATAAGCGTTATACATTAAGCTGCTAATATGAAACAAAGAAAAGTAAACGTCCGATATTCTTGAATTCAAAGAAGAATTAAAAAAAAAAAAACGAACGTCTATCGTTATACATTTTTATTTCTCTTAAGAGATACTAATATATTAAAAAAAGTTATCAGACGTTAATGTCGTTAGGCTTGATGTCAACTCTACAGCATGCTCAAAACGTGTCAACGTTCTTATTTTCTGGAAGTCTTTGGTGATTGCATTGAATGGTTAGAGTTGCAAGTTGTAGATTCGTACTTGCACTTCTCTCACAACCACACGTGCCTAATCCGAATCAAGATTCGTACTTGTTTGGATATACTAGGGACCCTATACTATATCATAAGAAAAACAACGTAAAAAAAATAATCCGAATATATAAAGTTAATATGAAAAAGGAAGGTATTTATATTATATAGACAGAGTTGATATGCAGAATGATTGATTGCTGGTAGTTTTGTTTGTGTTTTAGTACAGCAAAAAAAAAAAAAGAACGGTTGTTTGTGTTTTCTATGTAAATAATACGAACTTATCTTTGAATCAAAAACCGTGTGGATAAGAAAAATATCAAATCTTGTTTTTTTTTTTTTTGTTTGAATGTTAAGTTATATTAATCTTTAACTTTGTACACTCTTTTTAGACTACAAGTTCCTATACACGAAAGTAAAACCCATGTTGATGAAGATAATCGAATACATGCCCTAACAAAAAAACTTATCGAATTCGAACCTTTAGCTAGTGAAACGTTATGCATCCAAAATATGTTTCAGGAAAGGATGGTTCTTGCTGCTTCCTCAAGAATAGGAAATGGTGAACAATCTACTTCACATTAGAATGTGGTTTTATCCTCTCTCTCTCTCGACTGTAGAGAGTAAATTGGAGAAGAATCTTGAGGATAAACCAGGCAATAACCAAGATCTCAACTCCATTTTGGATCAATCAAAACCAAAAAACAAGTAGACGACCATAAAACAAATGAGAGACAAGGAATCTTTTCCTTTTATAATGGGTACTAAACTTTTTTGGATTCGGTGTGTCATTCTTACTCATAAATCATGCTAATTTTTTTTGTATCATTCCAATTTTATTTGAATATCTAAAAAGAAAGAATAACTTTTCTTCCTCCAATGTTTTTGTTGGAGTTGCCTATCCTCTAAGGCTTGGAAACGAGCGTAACCGACAAAAATGTCGCAACTAGCAATATTTATGGGTACAAAGTCTGGACCTGATTTTTGAAGGTTGGGGACTTAATTGTTGTTCGTTCTGATAAACGATGAGCCGAACTTGATATATGCGACTTAAGTGCGAAGATGTGTGCCTATCCATTTGGAATTTGTTTTTATATATGCGTTGTTTTGATCGGTTACAAAAAATTTACACTTAACTAGAAAAAAAAAAAATATTACATGAATACCAGCATGCTTAACCGTCAATAATGAACTTGGCTAGTTTTTAATGGACACAAACTTTGGGCAGATGAGTTTTTAATGAACCGGGTTGAAAAGCCCGTTTTGACATTCCTATTAATTCCTTTACTTGATTGATTATCAATAGAAAAACCAACATGTTGTATATGAACCTGCTGATGAAAATAGATAGTGACATAGTGTTGTGAGAAATTTGCTTAACTTCGTCTTCCACCTCGTTTTGGATTTAGAAGAGCATATATGTCATAGAACACAACTACGAATGAAGTATTTTCAAAACACCACCACATAAGAAAAGGAGAGCTGATAGGCACGGTAGAAATTAAAGTACTGGATCAATGCATATACATATCATTGTATTTAAATATTTCCTACTTGTGTGGACATGTAACACTGCCATTCTGCCAATGATTACATAAAACATAAAATTTGAAGGTTATTATGATTGATAATTATGACTGGTACCTTTAATCTATAAAAAATGCATAACTATTGAATTTTGCTGATACAAATTGAAAGAAGATCGATACTTTAAATGCTACTAACAAAACAAAATACAAAAACTGGATGCTTTTCTCAATCGAATATTATTAATTAAAACAAGATGACAACAATGGAGAACAATCTAATAAATGAGCGAGCGAAAACCCAAGAAGTAATCAGAGTGAAATCCAACTTACTGGAGTATTGGTTATCTCCAATTTTAAAGTCAAAACAATGATTTAAACTCTGTAATTAAGAAATTAGAGTGAAAGTCAATAGTAATCTCGTTATCCTATTAGAAGCAAAAGCCACCAGTGTGTGAGACTGTGAGAGTAAGCCACCTCCATTGACATAACCCAAAAGGACTCTCACGAGTCAATGAATCACGATTCGGTCTAGCGACTCAGCTGTTAATTTACCAAAATACCCCTACACTAATTAACAACACACATCCCGAAGATGGATCGGAGTCTGCAGCTGCAGATTCACGGCGCGTTCTTCAAAGGCCCATCGTCTTCTTCTTATTGGGCTTCTTCTTCTTCTTCTTCTTCTTCTTCTTCCACGACACTCTCTCTTCCTCGCGATTTCATTTATTCTCCTCCGTTTCTTCACCGAAGACTCAATTCCCTCATCAGAAGAAGCAGCTGCTCTCGCTCTCGCGGAATTCGATTAAGACGGAGTGGTTTCTCGGCGATGCCTTGTTCTTCTTCTGAGACTCTTACGGCTTCTCGCGTCGGTTGTGGCGGAGGAGGGGGAGGAGGCAGTGTCGTTGGTGCTGGAGCTGATAATGCTTCTGTCGCTAATTTCAAGCTGAACGAATTAACCTTCCTTGCTTCTCTCATGCCTAAGAAAGAAATCCGTGCGGATCGCTTCGTTGAAGCTCATCCTGAGTACGACGGACGCGGCGTCGTTATCGCTATCTTTGGTACTTTCTTTTCGTCTTGTTTTCTCTGCTATCGGTCGCTTGATTTGTTAATCGTCTCTTTTGTTTGTGGAGAAAATTTGCATGAGCCTTATGTTTAGTTAGGTTGTTTATACAGGATCAGATACCAGGGAGATTGTTTGGTTTCCGAAGATGTTCTTCTGGTTTCTCTTTGTAGCTATGCAAGAAAAATTCTGATTCAGGAACTGACCAAATTAATTTTTATCTTTTCTAGATTCTGGTTTTGATCCTTCTGCTGCTGGCTTGCATGTAACTTCTGATGGAAAACCGAAGGTTCTGGACGTCATTGACTGGTATATTTATGATTTACTGGAATTATGCATCTGGTATTCTTTGTTCATTCGAGCGACTGTTGCCTGATGGTATCCTTTTTTTTATCATTCAGCACTGGAAGTGGGGATATAGATACATCCACAGTGGTGAAAGCCAATGAAGATGGTCATATTCGTGGAGCATCAGGTTGGTGATTTGATCTAGATAAAGATATTTAAGATTTCTGCATGATAGTTTGCTTGCTCATGTTGGCTTGTTGTCCATTCTCTAGCTATGTCATACGTTGATCATTTTTTTGGTTAAACAAAATTTAATACAGGGGTACCTTTGGTTGTCAATTCTTCATGGAAAAACCCCACTGGAGAGTGGCGTGTAGGTTGCAAATTGGTTTACGAGCTATTTACAGATGACTTAACTTCTCGTGTGAAGGTAGCGATTAGAGTTGTGATCTTTTTTTTTTTTTGGCTATTGGATTAGTTATATCTAATCTTAAAATCTTACACCAAAGTCTTATTTAACTTATCTGCAATCCCATTGTCTAAGACTTCTATCTGTTTTTTTTTTGTCACACAGAAAGAGAAAAGGAAAACCTGGGATGAAAAGAATCAGGAAGAAATTGCAAAGGCTGTAAAGAATCTGTATGATTTCGATCAGGTGCTACGGAGATACTGAATCTGGTTTGCTGTATTGTGAATGTTGCGAGTCTGACAGTGCTGTTCAAATTATATCGTAACCTCATTTTTCATTCTTGCCTCCAGAAGCACAGCAAGGTGGATGATGCGAAACTGAAGAAGACACGTGAAGAACTCCAAAGCAGAGTTGATTTCCTAAAGAAACAAGCTGATGTAAGTTTAGAGACTTGTCCTTTACAAGTTTATTTCTGTTTACTTGTTCGCTGTTTTCTTGAATCTGTGCTGTAAATGCATTATTTTTCTGTAGAAATATGAAGACAAAGGGCCTGTTATTGATGCTGTTGTGTGGCATGATGGAGAAGTATGGAGGGTTGCACTTGATACGCAGAGTCTTGAAGAAGATCCAGATTGCGGGAAACTAGCTGACTTCTCCCCCCTGACTAATTACCGGCAAGTCTTCCTTTAAAGATCTATCTCTTATTAAAAGTTCAGGAATTTTTCGCTTGGAAGCCGTTCACCAATTTTTTTTTTTTTTTAATCTCAATCTAATATGTAAATCAGAATTGAGCGGAAGTATGGCGTGTTTAGCCGACTAGATGCGTGTTCCTTTGTTGCAAACGTGTATGACGAGGGAAATGTCCTAAGCATTGTAACTGATAGTTCTCCACATGGCACTCATGTTGCTGGGATAGCTACTGCACACCACCCTGAGGTGCTAACACATCTATATAAGTTATTTATATTGATAATTTGCTGCAGGAAATTAACTCCTCGTTCTATATGTATGTTAGGAGCACTTGTTAAATGGTGTGGCACCTGGTGCACAGATAATATCTTGCAAAATTGGAGACTCACGGTTAGGGTCAATGGAGACCGGAACTGGCTTGACCCGGGCATTGATAGCTGCCCTGGAGGTAATCATTCATTTAACTGAAAGTAGTATACCATTAGCCGGAAAAGTTATTTGTAACTTCCTAAAATTATATACTTTGAAGTTTGAACAAAACAAGTATCTTATCTCTTGTACTACTTTGCATCATCAGCTTGTATGGAACAATTTGCATCAATGATACTGTAACGACTGTTACATGTGACTGCTTTGCATTGACACTAGTCAATACGTTTTTTTTTATATATGCTGACTTCTGTTATAATGTTACAGCATAATTGTGATCTTGTCAACATGAGCTATGGAGAGCCAGCAATACTTCCAGACTACGGACGCTTTGTTGATCTTGTTACTGAAGTATCATTCAAACCCCTGTCTTTGTTAGGCAGCACTTATTTGCTTGTGTTTTATGCTTTTCATCTTGCGTTTGTTGACACTCTGCTATGTTTCAGGCTGTGAACAAGAGACGCCTAATATTTGTGAGTAGTGCTGGCAACAGTGGTCCAGCATTGACAACAGTTGGTGCACCGGGTGGAACAACTTCCAGTATCATTGGTGTTGGTGCCTATGTTTCTCCTGCAATGGCATCTGGTGCCCATTCGGTGGTGGAACCTCCCGGTGAGGGGCTTGAGTACACTTGGTATTGTCACCTTTTTCCTTTCTTTTGATTCATTCTATTCCTAGTTGTAGCTAGCATGAAATAGTTATTCTTATATTGTAGGTCAAGCCGGGGGCCAACTTCTGATGGGGATCTTGGTGTCTGCATAAGTGCACCTGGGGGGGCTGTTGCTCCTGTTCCTACATGGACGCTTCAAAGACGCATGCTCATGAATGGAACATCAATGGCATCTCCTTCTGCCTGTGGAGCAATTGCGTTACTTCTAAGTGCTATGAAGGTTTCTACTTTCTACTTCAACATTATTTTTTCTTTTTGGCACATCTGTTTCTTTTTCCCTTTTTTCGCATCTTTCAGCTGTTGAAATTCTATCATACTTCTGCAGGCTGAGGGCATCCCAGTTAGCCCGTACAGTGTGAGAAGAGCCCTTGAGAATACATCAACTCCTGTAGGTGATCTACCTGAAGATAAACTAACTACTGGACAAGGGCTTATGCAAGTTGATAAGTAAGGTTCTATACCCTGTAATTAATTTGACACCATATTTTAATTAGTTAGTTCTGATTTATTTTGTCATGACAGGGCGTATGAATACTTGAAACAGTTTAAGGACTGTCCATGCGTATTTTATCAGATAAAGGTCAATCTCTCGGGAAAAACAAGTATGTAAACAAAGAATTTGAACAATTTTTTAAGTTTTCACAGGTAGAAGCTTACTGGAAACTTGCTTGCTGAAACCTATCCCACACCCTCATTAAAGATAAACAGGACAACTAAATGCGTTGATTTCCATCATATGTTTTGCAAATGCATCTTAGTGATAATATCTATGTGTAGCCACTAATCTTAAAGGCCTTCCTGCTTTTGGCGGTGGAAAGTTTCTTCAAGATTTTGATTTTTTTTTTTTTCCGATAAAACATGTACCTTTCTTTAAGAAGATTATGAACTCTTTTAACGCAGCTCCAACATCACGGGGCATCTACCTGCGGGAGGGTACTGCTTGCAGACAGTCTACTGAGGTGAGCTGTCGCTATATCACAGGAGTATGCATATTAATCTGCTCGCATGCTGACTTACATTCTACATAAAGAGTCATTATCTTCATACGACATGCCATATTCGTCCTTTTTCTGGAGTATTAAGTTCTTTGGATGCCCTGTCATTGAGTCAGAATTTTCCTTCGCAAACTTTATATCCTACCAGATGTGTAGTATATTTCACTTTTAGACTTTGTTATCTCTCCTCTCTGTTATGTGAAACAAGCATAGTTTTGACTTTCAGTGGACGGTACAAGTTGACCCAAAGTTCCATGAAGGCGCAAGTAATTTAAAGGAGCTTGTCCCTTTTGAGGAATGTCTTGAGTTGCACTCTACAGATGAAGGAGTTGTACGGGTTCCTGATTATCTCCTTCTCACTCATAATGGACGTAGCTTCAAGTTAGTGTTTTCCAATCCTATATCTTGCTGCTTATGTTCGGTTTGTTTTTCGTGCCACGTTATCTCTGTAGTAAGATTATATCATCTCTTTTCAGCGTTGTTGTGGACCCCACAAATCTTGGGGATGGTGTGCATTACTTTGAAGTTTATGGGATTGATTGCAAAGCGCCACAGCGTGGTCCTCTTTTCAGAATCCCAGTAACAATAATAATTCCCAAGACTGTGGCAAATCGACCTCCAGTTATTTCATTTCAACAAATGTCTTTCATCTCAGGTTATCGTTTGTGGACTGTGTAATGTGTGATTTATAAAGCAAACAAGTCCTCTGAAATGGCAGCCATTTGTTACGTTTGATATTTTCTTCGTCAATAATTACAACTGTAGGCCACATTGAACGAAGATATATCGAGGTACCACTTGGAGCAACATGGGCTGAGGCTACGATACGAACTTCGGGGTTTGATACTACACGGAGATTTTATATTGATACTCTTCAGGTAGAGCACATTTAAGGATAATTAAATTTTTGGATGCTACTGGTTCTAATCTTTACTTGATTTGCAGCTTTGCCCATTGCGAAGGCCTATCAAGTGGGAGAACGCAACAACTTTCACATCTCCGTCTGCTAAAAGCTCTGCATTTCCTGTGGTTAGTGGTCAAACGATGGAACTAGCTATAGCTCAATTCTGGTCCAGTGGCCTTGGAAGTCGTGAACCAACTATCGTTGACTTTGAGGTAGGAACTGAGAATTATAGATATATATGTGTGTGTATAACACACGCATATATATATATATGTGTGTGTATACACACGCATATATATGTATATATATATATGTGTGTTTAGGCATTTTCATAAGGAATGTAAAATGCTTGTGTTTTTTTTTTTTTTTGTCTTTTGTGTCATCCTGTGCCAGGTAATGAACTCTAAATTATTATTTTAGATCTTTTGTCCCCTCTTTCTTTTTCCTACTGGTTTCCTGACTTTCCTTCGAGTTCATCATGTTAGTTTATCTTTTGGCCCATGTTAATGCGTTGCATATTTCTTTCTGCAATTTGTTTCCCTTACCAATTTTAGCCTCTCCGTAGTTGGATGTTAGGTCTCTGGTTTAGCAATAATCACTCCTGTTTGTGCACTCTCGTTTAGGAATGGTTTTGGAAACGAATTACAGGTGAATATGTATAGTGCTCTGAATCAGTCTTCATGTTGTCACACTAATGTTATGAACGAAGTTCTATGTTCAGTTCGTTCACGCCTGCTAATTATATTGAGTACATTGTGACTTGTTAGAAACGTGTTGAAGCAAGTTATGTGTGGTATTTTAGATTGCATTCCATGGTATTGGTGTCAATAAAGAAGAATTGATACTTGATGGAAGTGAAGCACCAGTAAAAGTTGAAGCTGAAGCACTATTAGCATCTGAAAAGCTCGTTCCCACAGCTGTTCTTAACAAGGTACAGTGTATTTGAAGATGGTATCTTCTCCTTATTTTGGTAAAATTGCTTCGGGACGGTGTTCTGTTTTAACCGCAGATACGAGTTCCATATCAACCTGTTGATGCACAACTCAAGACTCTAACAACTGGCCGTGATAGACTACTGTCAGGCAAACAGATACTAGCATTGACATTAACGTGGGTTATGCTTCTACTTTCTTGCTGTTGTTGCTTGCCTGTCTCTTTATCAAATTTCTTACAGCATTTCTCATCATTTTGTTTCTGCAGCTACAAGTTCAAATTAGAAGATGCTGCTGAAGTGAAACCGTATATACCACTATTGAACAATCGCATTTATGACACTAAATTTGAGTCCCAATTTTATATGATCTCTGATGTCAACAAGGTACGCTTCGAACTGCCACCGAAAAGGCTGGGTAGTACAAGTATAGATAAGCTTGTAAATTCTCATTGGCACTGTCAATTAAAAACCTGATACATTTAGAGAAGTTTATGAATCCCTAACTTGGTTATGTACTGTGAAAACGCTTTTCTGCTTTCGTGTCTAGCAAATTTGGTTATTTCTTACTTTTATAGTACTTTCTTGCCTTAACACGCTGCCCTAACATACTTTCAGCGAGTATATGCAATGGGTGATGTTTATCCTGCGTCTTCTAAACTTCCCAAGGGAGAATATAAACTTCAGCTATACCTGAGGTTTGTGCTACATCTTTGATGATTGCAGTTTGTTTTAAAATTTGAAGAGTAGAGTTTGTACATATTAATCTCCAGGAAGAACCGATCTTCTCAACCTGACTGGTTGACAAGTTCCTGTAAACGATATATATTTCATGATTGACAACTTGTTTCACAGTGCATGTTTACGTATTTAGTCTTCTATTCTAAAAGCTAATTGCTTTCACCAGGCATGAAAATGTGCAGCTGCTGGAAAAGTTGAAGCAGCTCATTGTGTTTATTGAAAGAAATATGGGGGTAAGATTGTGAATTACGTTTTACTTTATTTTGAAAAGCTAGATGTAATATTTGTCAGAAAAAAAAAGAATTACGAAACAAAGTTAAAGTTAAATCTTTGCGTGTTTTCTGATGTAAATATTTTTCTTTTCCTTTATGCAACATTAAAATTCATTAAGAGGTGATTTTTTCCCATCTATTTTGCTGGTGATGCAGGAGGTTCGGCTGAACTTACATTCTGAACCAGATGGTTCGGTCATAGGAAATGGTGCCTTTAAGTCCTCTGTTCTAATGCCAGGGTACTCTTTTGGCTCACTTAGCAGTTAAAAATTTTCTGGCTACGGTGTTGGTTGTTCTCTAAACGTGTTTCTCACCTCATTCATCACCCTGCAGGGTGAAGGAAGCGTTTTATCTGGGCCCACCAACAAAGGATAAGATACCCAAGGTTTAGTAGATTGTTGACAAGTATAATTAACGTTCTGATGCATATCTGTCTCAAATGTACAATATAATTTCACCTGCAGAATACTCCCCAAGGATCTGTGTTGGTGGGAGAAATCTCATATGGGAAATTGTCATTTGATGAAAAAGAAGGGAAGAATCCAAAGGATAATCCTGTATCTTATCCAATATCATATGTGGTTCCACCAAATAAGGTATCTAAAAGACTACCTTTTCTGGTCCGGTACTCTGGTTAGCCTGTTAGCATAGGCTTGTGATACTTGATGCAGTACAATCTGGCTACAGGAGCATATTTTGTGTTTAGCTTTATCTATTTTTTTCCTTGTATTCCAGTTTTTTTGAATTTTTGGTTTGTTATTTTGTTCTTCATTCAATAGCCTGAGGAAGATAAGAAGGCAGTTTCTTCTACAAATAGCTGTAAATCAGTATCAGAACGCTTGGAACAAGAGGTATTATTTTCAGAAGCATGTTTCATATTGGCTCTTGCTCGACTTTATGGTCGTCGAATGTTCTATTATATAATTGAATCAAGTACTTGTTTCGCGAGTTTTGAGGGGGTTTCCTTTCTACACTATTTTACGAAAGCAAGCACTTTCTTGTAATTAGGTTCGTGACACAAAGATAAAATTTCTTGGGAACCTAAAACAAGAAACTGAGGAAGAGCGGTCAGAGTGGAGAAAGTTGTGTGCCTGTCTCAAGGTTGGCCTGCTAAAGGCTATTCTTTTTTTCGTTTTAAATAATGATTTTGTGCCACTTTAACTTTGAAAGTTTTGAAAAAAGTATGCAAATCTGAAATACTGTTAGATTAACTTGAGCATCTGTTCCTTGGCAGTCTGAATACCCAAACTATACTCCATTGCTTGCTAAGATCTTGGAAGGTTTGCTATCTCGGTCTGAAGCTGGGGACAAAATCAGCCATTATGAAGAGGTAAAGTTTCAAATGAGCTACTAATCTCAAAATTGTGCACTACTTTGTATAATTAAACATAGTCTTCAAATGATAAACGCTCAGTAGTCTTCAAATTACTAATAATATCTTTAGCGTTTATAGATGGTTGAGAAATTAGCATGTAAGCTGAAAATCTCTTCTTTTGTTTTTGCAGATTATAGATGCTGCAGAAGAAGTAGTTGGCAGTGTTGACGTAGATGAGTTAGCAAGATTCTTGCTACAGAAAAGTGAACCAGAAGATGAGGAAGCAGAGGTGTGATATTTTATTTTATTTATTGCGTTTTCTTACAAAGCATAATAATATTCTTAACTAGTTAGTTGCTTTATTTACGACTCTGATAACCACCTACTGTGTTATTTTCCAATCAGAATTTAAAGAAAAAAATGGAGATGACCCGTGACCAACTGGCAGAAGCACTATACCAGAAAGGGTTAGCCATGGCGAAACTCGAGAATTTGAAGGCAAGACCCATATCTATCTCACCTATCTCCTCGTTAACTGTTAATTAATTATCTGACTATAAGATAGTAAGATGTTAAATGGTGATTATGTATATGTGAAAGTCATATGAATATGTCGAATATGTACTATGAATGGTGTCATTAGCAATTTATTAGCTAATATTGGGAAATTACACTACTCCTTTGTTTTCAGGGTAAGAAAGAAGATGAAGGAGAAGAAGAAAGCAGGCAGAAGGATAAATTTGAAGAGAATTTCAAAGAACTGACCAAATGGGTAGACGTGAAATCATCGAAATTCGGTAATCTCACTGTTCTAAGAGAGAAACGGCTCTCACGACTCGGAACCGCATTGAAGGTAAACTCAATGATCTAATCTTTAAACGTACCAAGAAAAACTGTAAATGATGATCATCTGAAATCACTGACCCACATGACTGAAAAATTGAATTGATGTAATGATTTTAGGTACTTGATGACTTGATCCAAAACGAAAACGAGACAGCGAATAAGAAACTATACGAACTGAAACTGGGTGTGCTGGAGGAATTAGGTTGGAGCCATTTGGTTACGTATGAGAAGCAATGGATGCAAGTTCGTTTCCCTACAAGCTTACCTCTCTTTTAGTAGTACTTGATGCTTAAGTTATTTTGTTCAATAAAAGTTTTGCCAACAACATAGTACGTTACTTTTCTGAAACCCAAACTACTCTTTTTTTTTTTTTTTTTTTTGAAAAAAAAACTCCTTTTTNTTTTTTTTTTTTTTTTGTTGAAAACAAAACTACTGTTTCATTTTCTCTCTCTTTATAAACTGTGTTCTTAGTCTATATTGATGTTTTTCAGTTGTGAAGTGATAAAATTATGGGTTGATCAATCTAGTATTTGTGTCAATTTACAATTCTATATAATCAGATTTTATTTGTATTCATTATAATTTTTAGTTTTTCGATTTCAAAAATTGATAAGAAAAAATTATTTGGCTTTAATTCTAGAAAAAAGATTCGAAAAAATAGTTACAAAATGAAAAGAGACAAAAAAAATCTCCGCGTGAAAGAACATAATTTTTTTTACTTTCCATTGTGATTGGGTGAATTTTGATGGGATCCTACAAACTTTATTATATTATCCCTATTTTTTTCTTCTATCTATGACATCCAGTCATACCCTCTATCTCCAAAGAAGGATAGTAAGAGTCAGATTATGGATAAAGCATGATCCACTACTCTCTAATCACGAGAGTACTAAAAACTCAGAATGTTTTACGCTATATTTTGACCAGTCTGCCACCATAATTGAAGACTTTTGATACGTCAATTGTTTATTCCGTCAATTATTTTGCCACTTGACTATAAACTGATTAATTTCCTTTTGTATTGTAGTGGTTTTTATTAATATTGTCGTCGTATTATATTTACAGCTCAAATTTCAATCTAATTTTCCAATTTAGTACTATGTGTAATTCTGTATGGCAGATTTTTTATATTAATTACTTGAAGTAAAAATGGAAGACTATTGCACCGAAAGCTGGAAGACGACTGTCTCACCTATAAGAGATTTGGTAATCTGATCTCTCATGCTCTGGTTTGAGACTAATCACTTTGATAAATTGACCACTTTCTTAAAAGTAGTGCTCAATATCTGTATACATTGATATATGTATCCACTCGGAGTTTTCGGCACGCCTTAGAGAATTCAATGATCATAATCGACTCTGAGCACAAAGTCAATGATTTGATCGTAGCTTATATCTTTTTATAATATTTGAATCCTAAATTCATACATCTACTAGTTCATTAGAAAATTAACAAGATTGCTGCTCAATTCAGACTTTTTGACAAAACCCTAAATGAAAAGATGCACATGCACTACTAGTTCACTACAAAATTAACAAGATTGCTTCTCAATTCAGAGTTTGACAAAATCCTGAATGTGATTATTGACTATATATTGTGTCAGTATCCTGATTTTTTTAAAAAGAATACTCCAAGTTTGACAGTATAGAAAAGAAATTATTGAGAAATGTGTATAACTGATTTTAGTTCTTTTTTGTTTTACAGTCTTGGTCAATGGTACATGTATATGGTATAAACTATAAAGTCATTATATTGCTATCACTTTTTTTTTTCTTACCAAAATGTGTAGCTATTCAACAACTAATCTGTACTAAAGTACTTAAATTTGTAAAGAATATTTAAATTTATGGTTATTAGTTATTAGAGCTATATTGGAAATACATATATTGGCAGCTAACAATTTGTTTAAGTAGTTTTTTTTTGGAAATTTTTATAGTAAAAATCTTTGGTTTTATTTTTCAAAATTTTCTCTTAAAATTATAATACTACCACGATCTTGTTCTTTAGAAATGGTTCCTAAAACTACCACCTATTTTATAATTTTGATTTGTCCTCAAAATCTTCAAGTTCCAACATTGCCACATTTTGATTTATAAACGGTTCGTAAGATTTGAGAAAGAGTTTCTAAATGATGTATGAACATTTCTCGAACTTTTAGAACTGCATCATAAAACATAAAATTTTGGTAATATTGGAAACTTTTAAAAGATGTGTTATTTTAAGGGGAAAAAAACAGTAATTATATTCTGCAAACTTATCTTTAAAACTATTCTGAAAATTTCATGGCAAAAGTATAATCATCTCCATTTCACAGATTAACTTTGTTGTTACATTAGTTCACCAATATTCACAGGTAAAACTCCTTCGAAAGTCCATGGTGGTTTAAGCCACATAAAATATTAACAAAAAGATGAAAAATAAATCATTTGTTGAACCATCTTTGTTGAATTCATTATGCAAAACCATCATTACTCTTTGGAATCTTGAACCATACTTAGTTAATTATACTTTTCTCTTTCGGTACTTGCATTAAAATAAAAACCCAAAATTTTATTTAATCCGTGAAAACATGTCCTGTACACAGTTGATACACGAATCTATCTACAAAACCGAATAAAATTAAACAAGATAGAAAAAGAAGCTCAAAGTTTGACTTTAAAGCTTCGGTCAACGACTCAGGCTAAGTTTCTAGAAGACTTTTAAGACCACCGGCACAACTCCTACGAAGACGGGGGCTCCTCCTGCTCATGCTCACCGTCTGGCCGTGGCCGCCTCAGGTTCCACCGTCGTTCCCTTCGCAATTACAACCAACTGGTCAAAAGTCAACACTATCTTTCAATGCATAATCCAAAATTTACTCACGAGAATCATTATATGTTGAACTGCTCCAAATCAAAGCCCTAAATTCCATAATTTCCGCCACAAATTTCAAAATCAACTGTTACGAATTTCTGTTTTCATCATCAATACCAACCCCTTCTAAGCTGTTAACTTAATGAAAAAAGAATCTTATCACAGAGTTCCCTGAATACAATATGCAATATTCCAAATCATATATTATCCTTCACTAAACATTTTTGGTTTAATCAAAGCCAAACCTTTTCATTTATTTAAAATAAAAACGATAAATCTTTTAACACTGTGCCTTGCTTGGCAAGGTAGGTATACTCTGTTCATTCCTGAAGAAATTATCTGGATCCACCGCGGTTTTAATCTTCACCAATCGATCGAAATTATCTCCAAAATACATCCTTCCATACACCTCTCCTTCTTTGTAACTATTCGCCCCGTGATCGTTCACACCAATATCGACATCTCGGTAATTCAAGTAAGCATTTCTAGGGTTCTTGCTCACAAACCCGGTCATGAAACTGTGAAGCACTTTAGCCTGATTCAAGAAGCCCTTCTCTATCTCTGCAGACGATTCTTTCCAGTTCACTGAGTACTGAATCTTGAAAAGCTCCTTTCGGTGTGGAAACGGCGTCGCGTCCTCGGCGATCTCTGCCATTTTCCCGCCATACGGGTTGAAAACCAATCCGATTTTCCCCAGTTCGATCATCTTCTTGAACAGAGACTCAATCCCATCTCTTGGAATCTCGGTCGCGACATAATCCGATTTCCTCTTCCCGAAACTTGCGGAATCTAGATTCCGATCAATAAATACTTTAGGATCAGTCGTTGTGGCGTTTTCGTCATTATCCCACCATAAAGCCGACTGCATCCAAGTCATCTCCTTGCAAGTTTCTTTCTTCAATCCCAATACAGGAAACTCCTTAGCAAGCAGCGAAACGACGTCGTCTGCTTTCCCTAAGAACAGAGCCACCACAGAAGCTCTCACGGTTTTCACCTTATTCTTCGTCACGGGTTGAATCAGCATTCTCATAAACAGATTCGGGTCGGTTTTAGGACCCACGGATTGCCATTTGTGAACCAAATCCACTGCTCCGGAATCCATATACTGCTCCACCCGGAAAACCGTTACGGTTTCTGGCACCGGAACGAGCTTGATCTTGTAGCCTAAAACGACGCCGAAGCTAGCTCCTCCTCCGCCGCAAATCGCCCAGAAAAGATCCTCACCCATCGATTTCCGGTCTAAAATCTGACCTTTTACATCGACGATCTTCGCATCCTCAACGTAGTCCACCGATAATCCGTATTTTCTCACCATATTCCCGTACCCTGCGCCGCTCAAATGCCCGCCAACACCAACCGTCGGACAAATTCCGGCGGGGAATCCATGGATTTTGCTTTTCTCCCAAATCCGGTAGTACACCTCGCCGAGAGTCGCTCCGGCGGAGATCCACGCCGATTGATCGGTGATATCGATGGAGACGTCACGTAGATTCGACATGTCGAGGATGAAAAAGGGTTTATCGGAGATGTATGAAAGACCTTCGTAATCGTGGCCGCCGCTTCGGATTTTGAGGACGAAATTCAGGGTTTTTGAGCAGATGACGGCGGCGCTGACGTGGCTATCGGAGCGAGGAGTGACGATGATCGTGGGTTTGGAAGTAGAGGAAGTGTTGAATCTCGCATTGCGGATGTAAGCACGAAGAACAGAGGAATATGAAGGGTTTGTCTGAGAGAAGACATTTTCGGTAATTTGGGTTTGTGGGGATTTCGTCTTGTCGGAGAAACATTGAACGAATGATTCGTAGACAGAATCCGACGACGGAGGTGCAGCGAATGTGGAGAAAGGGAGAGACAAGAAGAGGACAGAGAAAAGAACAGAGACAAAGGTTTGTGTCGTAATCATTGTATCTTTTTCTTGGATTCGTTTGCTTCTTCTCTGTAATGTACTTTTATAACCGTAAGACAGAGGAGAGGAGATAAAACGTCAGAGGAGATTTGTATTTTTTTGCTTTCATTTTTTAGTAAATCATTTTAACTCCAATATCTATATTTTTTTGGTATATCACCTAATTCTATGGAAAGAGATTTTTAATTCTATTTAATTTGATCCACTGCAAATTTTATATAATTTCATTTTTATTTGAGTTGTTAATTTTATTTAATATAAATATGCTAGTTGTTTTTAAAGTATTCAATTTTTTTGTTAGTATAGTCAATGGTCGTAGCATTAGTCGATGTCGGTGGCAAAATTTTAGTTGGGTTTTAGGAACTGCAGAGGAAAGAATAGCAAGTAATTAACAAAAAAAAAAAAAAAAAAAAAGAAAGTTTCAAANAAAAAAAAAAAAAAAAAAAATAGCAAGTTTCAAAGAGAAAATACGTAAAATCAAAAAAATGTAACCGTATCTTTTTTTTTTTAAAGAAAAATGTGACCGTATCGTAGTTGTATTATTGTATACACATTATACTTTAGCATGAAACCAGAATGAAGAAATTTTGTTTAATCGTCTTAAAAAAATAGATTAAAATATTCATTTTTTTACTTATTTGGTGAAATTAAATCAAATTAGATTATTTTCTCTGTCTTCTTATGCTAACTCGGATACGTATTGACTTTTTTTGTTTTTACTGAAAGTCAATTTTATTTATGTATATTACCATTGTAATACATAAACATACTGTATTAGTATATGACAAATTGACAATAGAACATTGAATACTGATAGAATGTTAAAAAAATCTATAAAGATCTTCAGGAACTTAAGTCATGTATATACACAGATTAATACACTTCCTAATATACTTGGAATTTCCTAAAATAATAATTGCACATTTTGAAGACATATAGCTATCTTATCACTATACGTAGATGTCTGCAAATAATTACATAGAAAGCATATAGCAGTTATATCTAAAGTTTATTAGATGATAACATATGTTACATATCTAAACCAGCTGCTCACTAACACTTCATTGTATGCTCTGTTTCTGACACAAAATCTCAAATCTTTTAAAACTCTCACAACTTCAGATAACTTCGACAATCTGAATGGAGTGATGCTCTGTTCATCTTATGAAGAGATACCATAAGTCAACGATTCAAAACAAAACAAAAGAACAATCTTAATATTCTAGAAGACATGTAAAACCACCGTCGCAACTACGGTGGCTCCTCCGGCTTGTGACCACCGTCTCGCCGTCCCCGGCTCAGGCACCATCGTATTCGTTCCCTTCGCAACTGCGACCAAATCGGGTGTAAAAGTCAACACTATCATTCACTACACAAAATTGCAGGTCACAAGAACACGGTCCAGAATCATCATCAACTACTCCAAACCAAACCCTAAATTTCCACAAATTTCAAAAGCAGGTAGCTAATTTCAACAATCACCGGTTTCGAATTTGGTTTTCATCACCAAAAATTTGACTTGTTACTTCTCTCTCATATACAATATACAAATATCCAAAACCATACATTCTATATTGCTTCACCAAAGCATTACATTAAAGTAAACCAATCTTTATATCAAATTCAAATGTTAATATATATCTTTTATGCCTTACTTGGCAAGGTAGGTATACTCTGTTCGTTCCTGAAGAAATTCCCCGGATCCACCACGGTTTTAATCTTCACCAATCGATCGAAATTCTTTCCAAAATACATCCTTCCATACACCTCCCCTTCCTTGTAACTATTCGCCCCGTGATCGTTCACACCAATATCGACATCTCGGTAATTAAAGTAAGCATTTCTAGGGTTCTTGCTCACAAACCCGGTCATGAAACTGTGAAGCACTTTAGCCTGATTCAAGAACCCTTT
Source organism: Kernera saxatilis (assembly GCA_900406395.1). Taxonomy (NCBI): domain Eukaryota; kingdom Viridiplantae; phylum Streptophyta; class Magnoliopsida; order Brassicales; family Brassicaceae; genus Kernera; species Kernera saxatilis. Next base: position 24,001 of record OVAY01001044.1, read on the forward strand.
CTCTATCTCTGCAGACGATTCTTTCCAGTTCACTGAGTACTGAATCTTGAAAAGCTTCTTTCGGTGCGGAAACGGCGTCGCGTCCTCCGCGATCTCGGCCATTTTCCCGCCATACGGATTGAAAACCAATCCGATTTTCCCCAGTTCGATCATCTTCTTGAACAGAGACTCGATCCCATTTCTCGGAATCTCGGTCGCGACATAATCCGATTTCCTCTTTCCGAAGCTAGAGGAATCGAGATTCCGATCGAGAAACACTTTAGGATCAGTCTGAGTTGCATTAACGTGATTATCCCACCATAAAGCCGACTGAAACCAAGACATTTCCGTACAATTCTCCTTCTTTAGAGCCAACTCAGGAAACTCCTTACGAAGCAGCGAAACGACGTCGTCTGCTTTCCCCAAGAACAGAGCCACTACAGAGGCTCTCACCGTCTTCACCTTCTTCCTCGTCACGGGTTGAATCAGCATTCTCATAAACAGATTCGGGTCGGTTTTAGGACCCACGGATTGCCATTTGTGAACCAAATCCACCGCTCCGGAATCCATATACTGCTCCACCCGGAAAACCGTCACCGTTTCTGGCACCGGAACGAGCTTGACCTTGTATCCCAAAACGACGCCGAAGCTACCTCCTCCTCCGCCGGAAATCGCCCAGAAAAGATCCTCGCCCATCGCTTTCCGGTCTAAAATCCGACCGTTTACATCGACGATCTTCGCATCGATCAAGTTATCGACTGATAATCCGAATTTCCTCAGCATATTACCGTACCCACCGCCGCTTAAATGCCCTCCGACACCAACCGTGGGACAAATTCCGGCGGGGAATCCATGGATTTTGCTTTTCTCCCAAATCCGGTAGTAAACCTCGCCGAGAGTCGCTCCGGCGGAGATCCAAGCGGATTGATCGGCGATATCGATGGAGACGTCGCGGAGATTCGACATGTCGAGGATGAAAAAGGGTTTGTCAGAGATGTAGGAGAGGCCATCGTAATCGTGGCCGCCGCTTCGGATTTTGAGGACGAAATTTAGGGGTTTTGAGCAGGTGACGGCGGCGCTGACGTGGCTATCGGAGCGAGGAGTGACGATGATCGTGGGTTTGGGAGTAGAGGAAGTGTTGAATCTCGCATTGCGAATGTAAGCACGAAGAACAGAGGAATAAGAAGGGTTTGTCTGAGAGAAGACGTTTTTGCTGATTTGGGCTTGAGGGGATTTCGTCTTCTCGGAGAAACATTTGAGGAAAGAGTTGTACACAGAAGTCGATGAAGACGGAGGAGATTGAGAGAAAGAGGAGAGAGGGAGAGAGAGGAAGAGGAGGAAGAAAACGACAGAGACAAAGGTTCGACGTGTCGTGAGCATTGTGAAATGAGATTCTTCTTCGGTCTCGTGTTGCTTTGTTCTTCCACTTATCCGGTTTATTTATAACCGCACAGTGGAGATATGTTCGGAAGTTTCAGAAAGTGCATTAATTTCTTTTCCAATTCGTTTAAAAAAAAAAGGGAATTAGGGATGAAGAATTATTTTAATGACGAAGAAATTCTAAAGTTATAACTAATTTTTGGCTTTTTGTTGACATTTCTCGTTAACTCAAATATCAAGATTGTAACACCATATCTTTCTTTAACTTCTTTCACAACATTTTTGGTATATAGTGCAATTTTTTAAAAAGATTTGATTTGTTAATTTTGTGTTAGTGTGTTACCCTGTTTATAAAATTCCAAAGCAAAAACGTTGACCAGTTAACTCTTCAAATATATTTATACTATTTCATTATTAATGACTGGCAAATATGATAGGGTATCCCTTCGTTTTGCGGTTTATAGTTTTTCTACATCATTTTTCATCTAATCCAAATAGTAGGGTTGTACATGGATGCGATCCAATCGAAAATAAAAGAATCCCACCCAAAATAGACAGTTATTTTTTTCCTTTGCCAAAAAAAGCAAATATTTTAGATTTAATAATATTTTAAATTTTGAAACTAGCAAAAATACGATTTTTCTTGAACGCCTTTATAACTTTATTCTAGCTAGAGGCTAGAGCCTAAAAGGGGAAAATGATAGTATATATCTAAGGAGACTTATCTCTGATCTAGAGTTATGGATCTTCACCAGTCAATCACCACCTCTCGGTTACTATGCTATTGGGATTAAGATAATTATTTCTTATTCTTTAACCATTTATCGCTAGAATACTAATAAGAAATGTTGTTTGTATTCATTTTGAAAGTAACCAAACATCAATCAAAATAAAATTAAAAAATTAGGCTAAAACATTAACCATATAATGAAACAAGATAAGCAACAAATATAGATAAACTAGAAAGTAACCATAATTTTGTAAACACATATCAAAAACTGTTGATACAAAAAAAAAAAAAAACATCTAGAAAATTATTAAAAAGAACGTTGCTTTTTTTCTTAAATCGAGCCGTCTGTTTCATTTAATTTATTTTTCATCGCTGGTTTTAAAGTCAATGGTCAATGTCGGTAATGAATCCAATTGGGTTTTTGGGACTGGAGGAGGAAAGAAAAGTTCAAAGAGAAGACTTTAAGTAACGTGATTACGTGACCGTATATATAGATATATAGATATAATACGAACAATTTTCATTGACTGAACTAATTAGATTACGATAGTGAGTTTGAGTATGTAACTATATATGTAATGTATATTGTTTTTTTTTATAAAAGAACAAAGTTTCGCCACAATCTTCTGCAAATTTTTTTGCTTGTTCGCTTTTATATCCCCCTTTTTCACAAAACGAAAATTGTAGGCTCTCAAATAATTTTCTTATATAATTAGTATTGTTGTTTTATTTGTCTCTATGTGTTTTTTCCTCTGTAGCAACACAAATTATCATGTGAATGGGTCGAAATATTGACTAGACATTTTGAAATATCAATTAAGAATTTTCATCAACCATCAAAATCAGAGATGAGACGCATTAATTTTTGTTGACTATTAATATGAATTACATTGTTAATTGTAGTTTTGCAAGCTCATTTAATTTTTCATCTTTGATGTTTCTTACTTTCAAGTCTTCTTATGTTGAGAAAAAAGTCATCTTCTGTTAGAATTTAAAAAGCTCCAATATACAAATATATGTTATTTTTTCAGGAATAGATGCTATATATTTTCTTAGATAAGCTTAAGATGCATATTTGGTTGACGATCGAGTCTATAATATTTGAGATGTACAAGACACAATTCCATTATATTGCAAGTTTTAATATAAAATTGAGATACACATGCAGATCATGTGGGCCCTGCCCTGTTCAGGATAAAACACGGTAAACATAAGCCCTAAACCCTGTAAGGTTAAGAAGTTTCAATTAAAATTCAAAGAAATATGATAAGAGTTGAACAATAAGATTCAATGTGATAGTTTGACCCCAAAAAAAAAAAAAAAAAGATTCAATGTGATAAAGAAACAAAAAATGATTTTTTTTCTATTATGTCATGTGTTGTTAAAGTTGAAATGATAGGGTTCTTAGAATCTCTTATTTGTGTGGCTTACATTGAAAAACGTTGTGGCTTGTGAGTGTAATGCTGTATGCGTTCACGAATTCATTCCACGATAACGTGTTTTTCTTCATTTTTCGTTTACTTTTTTTTTAGGCCGAAAGTAACATTTTGTACTTTTGCATATAAAAAAAAAAATAGTTTTAGTCAGATATCTTTTTTTTTTGGTCATGTGGAAACCCTTTTTTTTTTTTTGACATGGTCATATGGAAACCCAAATCAGGAGAATTATATTATATGTATATATATATGTGTGTGTGTACAAACTACAAATATATAGATTAATTATATTTATTATGTACAACAATTACTGAATGAGATCGAAGACAAAAACCACCGATTAATCCTTAAAATTCATTAACGCCAAGCATTTTTCTTCATCAGCATCTGTGAGTATATGACCACTACGATTGCTTCCGATATCAATGTATGTTGCTGCTTCTATCGTTTTAATTCACGTGCAAGTAATCGAAGTATGGGATCAAATTGATCAGGTTAATGTTTCTACTCTAAAAACTCGGACAAGCTTCCTCTGCTACATTGGAAACGGCGTGGAAATTTCTCAAAACTTTCCCATTAAGTAACCACGCCCACTTTTTGTGTTGAAACCATGAACTCTTTAATCTTCAGTGTCCCTGTTCCGTTATCAGCTATTTAACCTAGACCTGCTTGCTTGCTTGCTTTTGAAGAAAGTTTTCTAGCAAATTCCTCAATGATTTTTCTTTTTGTTCTACACGTAAATATCTTTGAATGAAACACAAAGAATTAAACCGCTTTGAGTTTCTCTATGAGATGAGTCATGGAAAATTTATTGAAAGTTCATCTAGACGTGATATGGTCTGAATTTTGATCCAATCCGTATTCAGCTTGACCTGATTTGGTCTTAATTTTAAAACACACATTTTACAGGTTTTTTATCCCATCAAGATTCACACCATATTTAGATCCAAAGTTTACTAGTTGATCTTGGAGATTATAAGGCCGATTTTGATCGAGATTATACTAAAATTCAACATTATCACATATTTCCTTATAATTACTAGAAAATTAACTATATTTTATTCTAAAGTTGTCATGAACACAGACCTAACCAAACAAAAACACTTCACTCTATGCACTCTGTTTCCGACACAAAATCTCGAATCTTCCAATTCTTAAAACACACACACACTTTCAAATAACTTCAACAGATACAAAAGGAGGAATGCTCTGTTCATCACAGAAGAAATCGAAAGGATCAACACTCGTCTTCACTCTCACCAATCTCTCGAAATTGCTCTTAAAATACTTCACTCCCCAACTCTTGCCTTCCTCGTACTTACTCCTTTTAACCCCAACATACATCCCCAAATCAAGATCTCTTAGATTTATATAAGCTCCTCTCGGTGATCTCGCCACAAACTCACTCATCTCATCGTAAACTCTCTCCACCCATCTCATATACTTCTCTTTCTCTTCTCTTCCCTCTGTTCTCCAGTAATTCAAGTACTGAATCTCGTATATATTCCCTTCACGATGCGGAAACGGCGTCTCGTTATCTGCAATTTCACTCATTTTACCACCAAATGGAGTGAAGATTAGCTGAGCAAGCTCTGCTTCCGGTTCTTGCAATTTTCTCCAAATCTTCGAAATCGCAGTCTCGGGCATTGGCTCTTGGACGAAATCGGATTTAGCCTTGAAAGCCAGCGACGCGCGTGTGCGTTTTCTAAGAACATCGATCGGTTCTTCTCCTAACTCGGCGAACCAAACCACAGACTGGATCCAGCTCATCTCTTTACAATCTTCTTTCTCCAAACCCAATTCAGGTAATTCCCGGTTTACCAATTCCAACAAATTGGTAACCTGACCAAGATACAGTCCCGGAAACGAAGCTCGAACTATGTTCTTGTATCTCTGCAACATAACTCGTACGAAGAGATCATCAAAGACTTTATCAGATACGAGTTGCCAACGATGGATGATCTTTACAGCACTCTGTTCTGAGAACTCCGTGACGTTGAAGACGGTTACTGTTGATGGAACATCGATTAAACGAATCTTCCATGAAAGGACGACGCAAAAGCTCGATCCACCACCTCCACGAATCGCCCAGAAGAAATCTTCACCCATCTCTCGTCTTTCCAGAATCCTCCCTCGCGCGTCGACCACACGCGCGTCTACCACGTGATCGGCCGCTAAACCGTGTTTTCTCATCAGAGTCCCGTAGCCTCCGCCGCTAAAGTGACCTCCGACGCCGACGGTGGGGCAAACTCCGGCGGGGAACCCCAAAGTTCGATTCTTTTGACTGATTTCGTAGTATAGCTCCCCGATCGTGGCTCCGGTTTGGACCCAAACCGTCCGGTTATTGACGTCAATTGTGATTGACCGGAGGTTTCTTAAATCGACGATGACGAAGGGCTTGTGGGTAACGTAAGAGAGGCCTTCGTAATCGTGTCCTCCGCTTCGGGTTCTGATGTGGATACCGTACCGGCGTGAGCATTTAACCGCCGATTGAACATCTGAAGGTTGAACCGGAGTTAGGATTAAAACCGGTTTAGGTGTACTTGGAGTAGAGAATCTCGGGTTTTGTATCGATGAAGATAAAACGGAGGAGAAATAAGAGTCGTTTGGTGTGTGTATGACTTTTGACACGATGTTGGAGTCGTTTAACCGGAGAGATAGACATTGGAGAAAACCGGCGTGATTAGACCGGTTAGCTGAAACCGGATGAAGAATTGAGAGAAGTAAGAAGATTGAAGTGAAGAAGACTAATATAGAGCTAAAGAAGCTTTGGAGTTTCATTGTTTTTTTTTTTGTTTCTCTGCAACAATGGAGTTTTCTTTTTGGGTCGAAATGATTAAAGAGTGAAGTAGGTTGTATTAGGCAGAAACGGCCAAATTTTTCCTATTTTTAAATTAGTTTTTGGAGGAAAAATGAAATTGAAAATAGAAAATTTGGTAGTGGGACATATGAAAAAATGTGGATAGATAGAATCACACGTCTTGATCCAAAAAATATAGATGGAAGTGATGACTGAATGGCACTTGTCATGTACACTTGCAAGGAGCTGAATCATTGAATGGGACTATTTTGGATTGATGTGAAAATAAATCGTTTTGTTTTGTAGTAGAACATGAGGTAAATTCTAAACTCAGAAGAAAAAAAAAACTCATCGAGGTAAATTTTCAAGTTCACATCTAAGTAGTAGTTAGTAAGGTGTGTGATGTGAAATTATAACGACGATATAGGCAAATTAGTAGTTGAGGTGTTAAATGTCAGAGATTCTGATAGTTAAAACTTAAATATTTTTAAGTTGTTTGTTTGCGTTTGTGTTTATGCTAAAGAAAACAACAGTTTTTAAATATTCTTTAAGTTATTTATTAACTATGATTTTTGAGTAACTGTAAGCATAAACGATATAGACAAGTGAAAAGAGTTTACGTTTACATGTTGACAAAACTTATACTATTTTATTAAAGGTTAAAGATGTTATCTTAGAAACTTTTTACTCATATAAACACAAATACAAAAGCGGTATATGTACGTTTAAAACAATTAAAAACTAACTCAATATGGATTGACTCAATTCGAGAGGTTTTGTTGTTAGTTTTGGTTTAATATGGCGGGAATGTGGGTCGGCTCTAATTTTATGAATCTCAACCATAAATTTACAATTTTACTTAATTTGATTTGTAAATTAATAACCTGCAAAAAAATCCTTTCAACACAATTTTAACATGATTTTTCGCCGATGACGATATTTGAACTTAATATTTCACTTTGTTTTTTAGTTTCAATATTAGTGTAGTGCTACGACGATATTTGATGAAGTAACATAAAATATGGGAAATTGTTGGAAGAATTCATGATTGTATGAGTAATGTTTGTGGACCATATATATGATGTATTATGAACCGTTGGATATCGTAGTTTCGAACTTATAAGATCGCCAAGAGAATTGGATTTGGATATAGACGGAAACGAGGGTAGGTTCAATATTTATGATTAGTGATAGCGATCGATTAGAAAAATGGAAAATTCATCGCAAAATTTAAGGGACTTTGCTGGCTGGCCAAGCTTATTAGTTTGGGCCTACAACGAAACTATAGCCATGCATCATCAATTATATTCATCATGACAAACCAAATTTTTTTGTAACTATGTATCGAGGATTGAGATAGTGACTTTTATAAGTGTTAAAACGAGTTGAATTTTTTTTGTAATCGCACTTAAACCTAGGAATTTAAGTTTCTCAATAATCTCCTATTCATTCATTCCAGACTTTAGCTCCAACAAAGGTTGTATTTGCAACTGAATCGCACGCCAATCATTCTGTTTTTAAATTGCTTTCAAAGCTTTGTGAAACGGAGGCTTCGCATGCTCTCCATAGCCCAATTTTAACTCTATGACTTTGGTATCAAATTCCAAGTACACATGCTCTATGTCTATGCATCAAAACTCTAGCTCTCTCATCTCTCCACACCTAAGCCGCTCCTGATCTTCATTCTTCCTTCGACCACGCATAACCAAATTCTTGTAACGCGCGAAATCTACACGAACTAGTCTATTATGCTGATTCTTTCACAAATTTAACACAAATAGTCTCAAATTCGTCGTTTTGACAAAAAGAGAGTCTCAAATACGTCGTTGATCCTTGAATAATGTCCACAAAACAGACAATCCTAATGTAATTAGGAAAAATATGTTATGTAGATTACATGAGCTATAATGCATGCTCACATAACTTTTTTATTTTTACTATTTTGGTTAATAATCTCACATTGCACGAACAGGAGGAATACTCTGCTCGTACCTAAATAAATTCTCAGGATCATACTTAGCTTTAACATCCATCAATCTCTTCAAATTCCCCAAGAAGTACTTCGATCCATAGATCTCAGCTTCTTCAACACTCGTCTCTCCACTCGGATTGCTTCCAACATCGATGTCTCTGTAATTCAAAAACGCCTCTCTTGGGTTGCTTGACACGTACGGCTTCGCCACGTCGTAAAGTTCTTTCATCAGACCGAGATTAGCGTCTGTGGCGTTTGCGTCTAACCATGACGCAAAGTACTGAACCTTGAACAAGTTTCCTTTCCGGTGAGGAAACGCCGTGGCGTTTGCCGGAATCTGGTCCATCACTCCGCCGTAAGGGTTCCATTCCATCCGCACATAGTTGAATTTCAACATTGTTTTCCAAATCTTCTCCATTCCTTCTTTTGGGATCGGTTTCTTGACGTAATCCGATTTGCTCTTGAAGAATGCTCCTGGCGGATTCGATGGCCTTTTCAGAAGAACGCTCGTCGGTGTCCCCACCGGATAACCCGCCCAAAACGTCGTAGTATTAAGCCAGCTCATTTCGTAGCAATTTCCACGTTTTAGCCCTAATTCAGGCAAATTCTTGTTTATAATCGCCATGAGCTTCTTTGCTGAGCCTAAGAATTGAGCATAGAACGTAAGTGCAATGGTTTTATTACTTGGTTTTGCTCCATTTGAGATGTGAGGTATTGCTCTCAAGAAAAGCTCTTTAGGCAATTTGCTAGAGACAAGCTGCCATTTGTAGAGAACATTAGTGAGTACTCCTTGTTCCAATGTTTTATGAACTTTAAACACTGTTAAAGTCTTTGGGACCTCAACGAGGTTGACTTTCCACGAGAGGATAACGCCGAAGCTGGCTCCGCCACCGCCACGAATCGCCCAAAACAGATCTTCTCCCATGGAGGCTCGATTCAAGATCTTGCCATTTACGTCAACTAATTGAGCATCAATGACATGATCGACTGAGATTCCGTACTTTCGAATCAGATTTCCGTATCCTCCACCGCTGATGTGTCCTCCCGCTCCTACTGTCGGGCAAACGCCAGCCGTAAACGCTAGCGTTTCGCTCGCCTCAGCGATTTTGGTGTAGAGCTCTCCCAAGGTTGCACCAGCTTCAACGCAAGCTTTCTTGTTGGGCACGTCAACGGTAATAGACCGGAGATTGTGCATATCGAGAACAACAAAAGGCACAGACGAGACGTACGAAAGACCCTCGTAGTCGTGACCGCCGCTTCGGATACGGATCTGGATTCCGTTGGACTTTGCACAAACCACGGTTGCCTGAACATGAGATTCATGTTTTGCTGTAACAATGGCTATTAGTTTTGTGTCGTTAGGATTTGAGTACCTTTTGTTTTTCGTGTATGACAGGTAAGTCGACATGAAAGTGGAGTTATCGGGAGTATAGAGGGCTTCAATGATCGGATTCCCCGGGGTGGTCCAACCGCGAAGGCATCGGAGGAAGTTTCCAATATTTGGTTTCGTTACTTTTGCATCTATAACCGAAACAAGAAGAACAAGAAACAAAACAAAAACTACTTCTTTCATCTGTTTGTTTGTTGAATTCAAGAAAATGAGTAAAATTTGTTTTATGTTTTTATTGGGATTTCGATTTATTGGGATTTATAGAATTAACCTCTGCTGATAAATTAATTCGAATGTTAAATAATTTTGGTCATATAGATTTACTTTGAATAAACCTACAAAAAATGGAAACTGCATTAATGAGAAAAAGTTGAACATACGTATGTTCAAGAAACCTATATTTTTTTCTGTATTAAGTAGATTATATATAGATGTTTATTAATAGAAACGTAACGTATGGTAAAACTTCATTCGTATGTTTTAATCAAAAAAAAAAAAACTTCATTCGTATGTTCGAGAAACGTATCTATGTACGTACTGCATTAAGTAGATATATTGATGTTTATTAGTTGAAACGTAACGTATGGTGAAACGTCATTCGTGGTTTTTTTATCAAAACAACAAAAACTTAATTCGTCTGTCCAAGAAATCTCTTCTTTTGTTTTCTTTGTTTTAACTGAGAATCGGTTAAGAATGTTTTTCATTTTGGTAAACATTTTGAAAATAAAAGTTATTATGATTATGATTACTACCCGTAAAGATAAATTAAGTATGTGTGTAGATATATAGTAAAAAATAGAAGAAACACTTGCACCCAATGAAAAATAAGTAAATCTGTCAATGCAATTTGTACATGACACAGTTATTGTCCCAATGTCCCCATTGTCTTTGCCCCAACTCCTTTTATTTAGGTTTCTGTTAGTGCCATCATTATATTATTAAGACGACCAAAACATATAGCTTAGTGATTTGTGTTATGTCGTCAATATATTATTACTTGAATTCAAACTCAACATAATATTATGTTGAACAAAAAATACTAGAGCAAAAACCAGACAGATTTCAGCAAGAGCCCATTCTAAAAATACTGAAACCCATTTTTTTCTTACAATCAAAATACGTTTAAACCCATAATGACTCTTTGTTTGCTTTTCTTTAGATCTTTAAAATTGTAATTTGACCCGCTCTATGATAGAACGGATTATGTTCACTCTGCGATTTATATATAGTCTAATCGATTATTGGCATGAGGTCCAAATTTACTTATTGTGCTGCTAAATGCTATAATTGAGACTCAAAAAGTTCGTAATTTTTGTTTAGAGCAATGTAGTTAACTGTGGTCAACTTTTTTTTTTTTTTCGTGTGCCAATAATATACAATATATGAATTTCTACTTGGATGGTAATCTATTAACGGCAATAACACAAACTATTATGCTACATATCATGATCATTTATTGGTTGATAGTATTATATATAATATAGATAGCAAATGATAATTAAAAAGAAAAGGAGTATTTTCTAACATAACTTTATTTCTTGTAACAACATCTACACGAACTAGTCCTTTATGCTATTTCTTTCACAAATTTAACACAAATAGTTCCACGTTCTTTATTTATGTTAATGCATGATAGATCAGACATTAACATTAAGTTATGCAAACAAAAGTCAATCCTAATGTAAATTGGACAAATATTTTGTGCAAATTACATGAGCTATATAATATATGATCAAGCCAGGTCTGGAACATAGGTAAAAGAAGTTATGGTTTCGGATCATAGACTTTTTAGCGAATTTCCAAAAGATTTGTTTTTGAATATTTTTTCATAAAAATATATAAAACGGCACATTTTTAGTTTTGACACACAAATCTTTATTTTATATTATTAGTTAATATACTCACACAACTTATTAATAGAGAAAGCCTATAAAAGAGTTATTTTATACCGAGTACGGACAGGAGGAATACTCTGCTCGTATCTGAAGAAATTCTCAGGATCATACTTAGCTTTAACATCCATCAATCTCTTCAAATTCCCCAAGAAGTACTTCGATCCATAGATCTCAGCTTCTTCAACACTCGTCTCTTCACTCGGATTGCTTCCAATATCGATGTCTCTGTAATTCAAGAAAGCCTCTCTTGGGTTGCTTGACACGTACGGCTCCGCCACGTCGTAAAGTTCTTTCATCAACCCGAGATTAGCGTCTGTGGCATTTGCGTCGGTCCATGTCGCAAAGTACTGAACTTTGAACAAGTTTTCTTTCCGGTGAGGAAACGCGGTGGCGTTTGCCGGAATCAGGTCCATCACTCCGCCGTAAGGGTTCCAGTGCATCCACACATCGTTGAATTTCAACATTGTTTTCCAAATCTTCTCAATTCCTTCTTTTGGGATCGGTTTCTTGACGTAATCCGATTTGCTCTTGAAGAATGCTCCTGGCGGATCGGACGGCCTTTCTAGAAGAACGCTCGTCGGTGTCCCGATCGGGAAATCCGCCCAAAACAACGTCGTGTTAATCCAGCTCATTTCGTAGCAATCTTCACGTCTTGGCCCTAACTCAGGCAAATTCTTGTTTATAATAGCCATTAGTTCCTTTGCTGAGCCTAAAAACTGAGCGGAGAACGCAACTGCTATGGTTTTCCCGCCGGATTTCGATCCCTTAGTGATTTGAGGCATTGCACTCAAGAAAAGCTCTCGAGGCAATTTGCTAGAGACAAGTTGCCACTTGTAGAGAACATCAGTGACTCCTTGTTCCAATGTTTTGTTGACCTTAAATACTGTTATGGTCTCTGGGACCTCGACGAGGTTGATTTTCCACGAGAGGATAACGCCAAAGCTCGCACCACCACCGCCGCGAATCGCCCAAAACAAATCTTCTCCCATGGAGGCTCTGTTCAAGATCTTGCCATTGACATCAACAACATGATCCACCGAGATTCCATACTTTCGAATCAAAATTCCGTATCCTCCGCCGCTGATGTGTCCTCCCGCTCCTACTGTCGGGCAAACGCCAGCCGCAAATGCTAGCGTTTTGCTTGCTTCAGCGATTTTGGTGTAGAGCTCTCCCAAGGTAGCACCAGCTCCAACCCAAGCTTTCTTGTTGGACACGTCAATGGTAATAGACCGGAGATTGTGCATATCGAGAACAACAAACGACACAGAGGAGATGTAAGAAAGACCCTCGTAGTCGTGACCGCCGCTTCGGATACGGATCTGGATTCCGTTGGACTTTGCGCAAACCACGGTTGCCTGAACATGAGATTCATGTTTTGCAGCAACAATGGCTATTAGTTTTGTATCGTTAAGGTTTGAGTACCTTTTGTTTTTTGTGTAAGACACGTAAGTGGACACAAAGGTGGAGTTATCGGAAGTATAGAGAGCTTTGAAACGGGAAAAATAGTTTAGATAGAACCCAATCCAGAGATTCACCTAGAATCCGGAGATTGGCAAATCAAGTCTAGAAGCTAATCATTAAGATAGAAAGATCAGCTCGGAGAACATTGATTTGATGATGGATGATGATAAGTGACGATGA